>RJWJ010002218.1:0-105961 GCA_004363605.1 Indri indri
CGCAATACATTGGTCATCGAGTCATTAAAGCCAGGCTACATTCAAGGGGAGTGGAACTAGACTTCATTTCTTGATGGGATGAGTAGAAAGGAAATTGCAACCATCTTTATTTTACCATGGTTGGCTTTTTGAATTTTGTAATTGGCTGTGATTTTTTTTCTCATTCTTTTTTTTTTTTTTTTTTTTTTTGAGATGGAGTCTTGCTCTATCACCTGGACTAGAGGGCCATGGTGTCAGCCTAGCTCGTAGCAACCTCAAACTCCTGGGCTCTAGCAATCCTCCTCCTGCCTCAGCCTCCTAAGTAGCTGGGACTGCAGACAAATGCTGCCACGCCCAGCTAATTTTTCTATTTTTTGCAGGGGCAGGGTCTTGCTCTTGTTCAGGCAGATTTCGAACTCCTGACTTTGAAGGACTTAAGGCCAAAAGCAATCCTCCCTCCTGGCCTCCCAAAGTGCTAGGATTACATGCATGAGCTACCTAGCCTGGTCTCCATATTTTATTTTTTAGTCTTTCTCTTATAGAGAGCCTTCAAATTATATAAGGTGATGCTCCTGAAAACCTGGATCCAGCCCTAATGGGGACTGTTGATGCTATCTCACAAGGCAGAGGCAGAAAGCTTTGTGCCCGCATGACTTAAGTTCAGAGAATTACTCTTATATTGCTTTTTTTGTTTTTAATTTTAGACTAGAATTTCTCTCGGTGACTCTGGGATCATCTAGGAGGTAGATAATCTAGTATTATATACACCAATTTGGAAGGCCTGTGGAGTGTGTCATTACTTAGGAGAATGAATTTCAATCTTTTATAAAGGCAAGCCAGTAGTGTCAGCAGCAGGCAGACCTTGCATATTTAGATGTGCTTTTTTACTCATGTTTATTTTCTACTACCTAAAAAAAGAGAATAGACCTATTGGCCAAACAGTGATATATAGCATATCCTTGCTTTTCTAACTAGAGTTGCATCCATGGGATCTATCAAATTAAGGCCAAAATATTTGGATTTTGATTTCTCAGTACCCAATACTCAGTACTCAGGGGAAGGAGGGACTAGAAAGAAAACTTTTAAGACAGGAGCAATTTTTCTCCTTCCATGAATAAGAAATACATTGTGTTCGGCATGACAGCAAAGAATAGAATAAAAGTGATCCATACACTTTCCAGAAGTATTCTAGATAGATTTTAAGGTCAGAGATAAAGTACATATGAGAGCATATTACGGAGTTATTCGCCAACAGCATTATACCCAAATTCCAGAGCCTTACATAAGGCCCGGTATAGTGGTATGAAAAAAATCTGGCAAACTATAATTACTCGGACTATTGCATTTTGAATATGTGCACTAAAACAGACTAATATGCTGTCCCTGAAGTTCAAGCCACCTTGGACTGTCTGCCAGGAAGACATTGGAGGTCACTCCTGGACTTGAGGAGTAAGAATGATTAAATACCTATGAGGTATCAAGAGGATCAAGAAAAAAATGACTTTATTTGCCCTGTGTGTGAGAAGAGGGTGGAGTATCAATTTGCAAAGCTGCCCAGAAGTGTTTCCAGAGCCTCTGCCACTTTTCAGTATTTAATGGAGAAGGTAATTGGGGGATATAAATTACCTAGAGGCATTTATCTATTTAGATGACATAATCATTTTTGGCAGGATTCTGGAAAAGCCAGAGCAAAGATTTAAAGTTAGGAAAGGGAGGACTGATGATGTCCCTTGATAAGTACAAATGCTGACAAACATTCATGAATTATGATGGGCAAGAAAAGACCCAGCATAGAGTGAATACTGTTTCTGAAAAAAAAAAAAAAATTGTTAGCACAGATGACATCAAATTAAAAACTTTCTTTGGAGTTAGCGATGCACAGAGGAGACTATGAAGAGTATTCTCTAATTGCTCAGCCGTTAACAACCTGACAGATGACCCTATCAAGAGAGGTCTAAGGTAAGGAAGGCCACGGGACACACGGCTTGTGGCCATATGGCCTGTCTGTCTTTTCGGGGATTGCTGATTGAAAGCCTGTGACCGGGCAGTGAAATCCAGACCTAACTTGGCCTTCACAGACTCTGTTTGCCTTTATTACCTGTATGGATGTCAAAATTCAGGTTCAGGAGCTATTCTGCCCAGTAAAGAGGGGAAATAGAAGCCAATGGTGTCCACCAGCCATGATCTATTGGATTGCAACCTCATACACTCCTCACGCTTTAGTATTTTCTGGCCCTAAAATGGGCCATTACTGACAAATTTCAGGGATACGTAAATAGAGTGGCTTAGAGGTATTAACCAACAGCAAAATACTTGCATTCATGCTCATCCAGGCCTCACTAGACACCATGGTGGAGGGACGACCTGGTCGACATATTCCAGTGTTTATCATAAATCAGGCCACATTATCAAGATATGTGGATACACATCTCAAGACTCTTTATATAATATGGGAAAAGTATTGCTCAAAAGGAGTCAAAGTAATTTATGATTCAGAAGGGGTAGGAGGTCCTCTTGAAGGACTTAAAGCCAAAATTTTGGTGCTCATCCCAATACAAATGGTGTATTGCTTTGGTCTTCATTTGTTCTTTAAAACAATTGTTCATTATTACAGATTTAGTGTGTATGTGATGCAGAAAATTAATACGGGCAGGCAAACATTAAAACTTTACATTCCCTCCACCTGGAGATCTCCTTTGTAACACCTTGGTGCCAATCCTTTCAGAGCTTTCTCTGTGCATGTAATATGTACATATATAGGTTAATATATATATATATATATAAATAGATATATAAAATATACTCATACTGTTAGTACCTGATATATATATATTAATATATAATTTCAAATTTACAGAAAAGTCACAAAAATAAAAATAGTCTAAATAACACTCATATACCCTTTTACCAGATTCACCTATTATTAATATTTGACTCCATTTTCTTTATCATTTGTGCTATTTATCTAAATTTTTTTTCTCTGAACTATTTTACAGTAAGTTTTATACATCATGGCCCTTTGCCCTTAAATACTTCTGAGTGTATTTTCTAAGACTCCTCCCTGGTTTCAAGACGTCTAAATAGTAGGTAACCTGGATTATTGGAGGAAGAAAAGTACTTTAGAACTAATTTAGAATTGAGGTAAGATGCTAGAAGACATTGAATCCAAAAGCAAGACTTGCACTCGCTGCGTGCAACAAGGAGCCGGCCTTTGCTGACTGCTTGCTTGGAGTCTACTCAGAGCAGGATGCCGCTGAATCTGTTACACATGGACCTTTCTGACCTTAGGCCCTGGTACCCATAATATGATCTCATTACCTGTTTTTTCCTAACTGCTATCTTAACCTGAAAACAGATATTGTAAACACGAGTGTTTAAAGTCCAGGAGGTTTCAATTTCCCTTTTTATAATAAAAACCGAATAGTTTCTTTTCAAGCCGCTAGAAAAGATGTGATCTAGAAAGCTTGCTTGAAATGAAAGAGGAAGGACAGATTTCCTTTGGGTAGGGAAAGAAGGAAAGAACAGGAGGAAGGAAGAAAGGGAAGTAGGGAAAGAAGGAGGGTAATGAGACGTTATACAAGGTATATATAGGTGGTTTCGCAGAAGCAAATTAGTAATTCTAGAGGCAAATGGACACCGCTTTTGATTGCCTATACTCCTATGCATCTCCAATAGTGCCAATGATCAGAAACTACAGAGTGAAAAGAAGCTCAGATTCACCAGCGATAGAAAATAAGGCCGAAGAAAACATAGCACATAAATTACAGTCTCATGGTAAATCAGTAATAAAGCTAGAAATTCAACTTTTGTGTTCTAACTTCCGGTGTTAGAATTACTAACTTGCACTGTTCTGTTTATAATGAACACTGATTATTTTAAATATGTAGAAGTTCTGCTCTTTCACAATGCTGGGCATGCTACTGGTTGTGTTGTATTCACGGTATCACTGGCGGTAGAAAGGAAAAAGCCCGATTAGGTCATTTTGTCCTCTTCCTGGGGACAGGACTATGTCTATCCGACTGCAATGACTCAGCTGATGAAAATTTCATTGTGGGCTGAGAACTGATTGTAGAACTCAGACTGCAGTAGGAATCAGGCTGAATGGGATGATAGAATGGGTTTATTAAAAAAAAAAAAAAAAAGCAAATAGACTGGACTGAAAAAAGCACCAGAGGGGTAGATCACTTGCAGCATCTCAGCACGGTGAATGACTGCTAGAGGTCATCACTCATCTGCAGACAAGGCTAATGGATTTTGTATCAACATACCCGAAAAACATTGCATTTCTTCCTTAGGAAGGCTCTTCAACAAAGCTGAGTTCCTGGCCCTCCCAATTTTCTTTTGTCTTTTTCTCATAGCTAAATTTAAAATCAGGACAGAAATAAAAAAGTCTGGTAGGGAATGGGTTTTTCTTTAACACATACGAAATTTTAGCTCCCTGATGTCTTAGCAGCTTTCCATGATTTCATCTTCCGCTTTTGTCACCTGGCAGGTCATTAGAAAAGATACTTTATCAATGTCTCTTCCAATCTGTGGGAGACCCCTCAGGCTTCACATTTTGTTACCTCTTTAACTCCCCCCATCTCCACCCACACTCTTCTCTCTATTCCAACTATGTTGGCCTGCTCCCTGTTTCTCAGACGTTCTAAGGAATTTCCCTCCCCAGGGCCACTGTACTTGCTGTTCCCTCTGCCTGGATTGCTCTTCCCCCAAATATGAGCATCGCATCCTTGAGCCACTTCTTTCAGGCCATTACTCATCTTCTTGGTGAGGTTTTTCCAGAACACCTAATGTAAAGTTTTAATATTCCTCTATAATATGTACAATCCTTTTTTCTCTGTGTTATTTTTTCTCCTTAATATTTTTCGCATTCTAACCAGAATTTACTTGTTTTTATTATCCACTTCTCCTCCTCTCTGCTAAACATTATAAGCTCCATGAGGGTATGAATTTTTATCTTTTTATTTTCTATTCCATTTTTTGAACCTGGAAGACTGGCTGACATTCAATAATTACTATCGAATAAGTGAATATATGAATGGAGTTGGCTCTTGAGGAGAGGAGTAGATCAGGTCCTCTGTAGCTCAAAGGACTTTTAACATCAACTCAATGAATTCCTACAACTCACCCTCACCACTCACTCGTTATTCTTAACAAGATCAGAAAACCCTTGCAGAACAATCCAATTTGAAATCCCAAGTTAAAAAAAATGCTACATAAAAAAAAATAATTCTGATTAAGGATGCTAAGACCTAGATTTGGGGGCATGGGTCTGACAAAAGAGAGAGTTCAACTTCCAAAAGGTGGGCAAAAGAAAAAGTAATCTATAAAATTTGAGATTTTATAACTAGAAACCCATGCTAGGTTTTTATATCAATTTTTTTATAATGGAGGAATGATGTATGAAGATAATTTATTAATCTCCCTGACATCTAGTTATACAATGTAATTTTCACCCAGCCATATTGACTGAGCTAATTCGTATTCTTTCTTAGGAGCCTCAATCTCTGGAAAATAGACTAAATTTATGTGTTGTATGTATCCCATCTATTTTCCCTTTTGAGTTGTATGAATCCATTTCCCGTTTACTAAAACAAAAGGGAAATGTATATACTTTTAACTCAAGGAGAGGATCAACTACAACTTTGTTGAGTAGTAGTTCCTGGGATATCTTATGTGAGATCTTGCATTCTGTTACATGGAGATGAATCAATAGCTCTGTTCCTTGAGATGTCACTTAACACAAAACCACGGAAATTTAAGTTTTGTGAAATGGTGAGGATTTTTTTTTTCTTATAAAAGAGGTGGGGATTTCTGAGTTCAGCTATTCCAACTTACTTCTTCTGAAGATAAGACTCCTAGAGGTTAGGTGACTTGCCTCAGGCCACAAGATAAATAGTTAAGGCAAAGCTGCACTAGAACCTGCCTCCTGACTCATTTCTTCTACCGTGTCCTTGTTTTAGCTAACGCTGTGACCATCCACCCAAGCTGGACTCATGAACTCCATCCTCCTTATCCCCTGGGAGGTCAAACCTGTTAATTCTACTTTTGAACTATAGTATCTTCTGATCTGTTCACATCTTTTCATTCTTTGTCATCTTTCACCTGGACTCTAGCAACAGGCTTCTGAATGATTTCTTTGCCACATGTTTCTCCGCTTTCTAACCCACTCTCCTTCCATACAATTTCCAAAGAAACAATTACGATTGGGTCCCTTTTGTATCCGAAGACATCCAAATCCCTTCATATGGACCCAAAATACTAATAAATCTGCTTCTGGGATACCTATTCATCTTTATTTTTTTTACCATACTCCTTTTTGAATCCCAAGCTAATATTATGAACTTTATAGTCATTCTTCAAACACACCATGCCCTTTAATTCTCTATGTCATTGGGTTCAGATTTGGATATATGTGACAGGAAAAAACTTTGTCTCTGTCTACCACAAGATACAAATTTAAATTTCTCTTATATAAAAAAAGTCAAGAATTAGGCAGTTCAAGGATGGTGTTGCAGCCCCACAATTACCAAGGCCCCAGATTCCTATCTTTGTGTTTTACCATCCTCAGTATATTGCTTACATTCTTAAGCGCACCTCATAACCCAAGGTGGCTTCTAGAACTCCAGCCATCACATTTGAGTTCCAGGCTGACAGCAAGAGAAATAAGAAAAATATTCATTCCTTCTCCTTTAAAGAGATGAAGTCTCACGTTATCTACTCACATCTCATTGGCCAGAACTTGGTCACATGACCATACTTGTGAAGATGCAAAATGCAGATTTTTAACAGGGTATAGAGCCACCTCCTCACCCCTACAAACAGGGTTTATGGTAGAAAGGAAAGTCTCACTGACAGCTTTATGAGCGAGCTCAACTGTCTTCATGTTTCCCTAATTTCCCCACGCAGAGGAGTTCCTCTCATGCTTACCAAACATTTGGTTTTTATGACAAGGGATAGATAGACATAAATCAACAGCTAAATTAAGATAAATGTATAAAAAATATATACATATGTAAACACTTCTGTTTCCCTTACCAAAGGAGATCCCTATAAATAGAGATCACGGCTCACTCAACTTTTTATCTTGGCACCGACCCCTGATAGATGTTTGTTGAATACATGCACACATGCATGCTCCAGTAAGTAAATCATGGTTTTTGAGGTTCTAGAATGAATGGCAGTTTATGTCATTGATAAAATTTTGGCCCTATTTTTGTGTCAGTGGTGAAGACCTGAAGCAGACCAAATCCCTCAGGTAGGGCCTGGGCAGACTCTCGTGCTGGTTGTTCTTGGCTTTAACGTCACCAAAGGGATGGCTGAGGTCCGAAACCCAGTCCTTGCTCCGCCCTCCGTGTCGTGTGCCCTGGGGAGGGCTGCACTGGCCTGGAGAGGGCGCTTTTTCCACTTGTCCAGAGCCCCTTGAAGCACTTGCCCATGGCGGTATCTAAGAGGTTGCCGAGGGACTAAGCAGGGACTGATGGTCTTCCTGGTCCGTCGGTGGGCTTCAGAGCCGCAACAAAGCACAAAGAACACTCTTTTTTTCCTTTCGCTTTCACTGAAGCACCCCTTTATTCACATTTCAACTTCTGGAACATAGGCCCTCCCCACAACTAAAGAACTGAGGTTTATAATCTCCATTTGGGGGAGCCAGAAATTCAAGTCAAAAGGAAAGCCTCTGGAGGCACACGGAGTAACCAGGCTGAGGCTGCACGCGGATCCGTGCAGCACCGATTCTTAACTCAGTGGCACAGAGGACGGCTGGAGCACCTGGAGACAGAGAGGCAAATGCAGAGGGATGGAGGATCCATACGGTGTGCACGTCGTCCAGTCTGCACTCCCGAGAGCAGAAAGGGCTTTCTGCATTCTCTGCATCTCCTTGGCCGGCATTCCCTCCACTGTGCGTCACCCACACTGTCAGTGGGGTTGTGCAGTCCTGTGGGCTCCTGGCCGCAGAAAGCTGCCCACTCCAGTAAGGGTACCGTGTGCATCCTGTGAGCTACGATGCTTGGGATTGTTTCCCCATCAACACTTGAAGATCTTCCTCAGTCCCTCCCTGGGCACTGCACATGGCAAAACATGAGGATCTGAGTTATTTATCACAAGCACCTTCCTCTCCAGGCGGCGGATCAAGTTTCTTTTCTCCAGATGGCTCTCACAGGCCAGCCAAAGAGAGGACTGGGCTGGCCATCTGCTTCCTGTTGCCTTTTCAAGCTGGCTAACCACTCAGCAAGCCTGGCAAAGCCCAAGGCACCAGCTGTCGGTGGGTCTAGGCTGCCCCTGCTTGGCCTTGCACCTTGTCACGCTGGGCACGATGGGGCAGGGGCCATGCTGAAATCAGTGTTTGCCACTCATGAGGTGGGATAGTTTCCTCCCAAACTTTCCTCCCAGCCAGCTTCCCTCATGGCAAACATAAAAGATGCCTGCCATGGGACTTTCCCTACGGATGAGCTTCCACTGACTCAATATGCAACTAACGGGGATGACTTTGGGGAGGTGTAAGGTGTGTTTGTGGTCAACAGACAGGACAGAACATAATATAGGTCTGAATTCCAGATATGGTTTAATCATAATTTCCATGTACCCTCCCATTTTTGTTTTGCTTTCTATTCTTTCTAATTGTATGGTTTTTTTTTTATTTATAGTGACAAGTTAACTACATACTCATTGTAGAAAATCTGTAAAATGCAGCTGGAAATTTAAAAATTCACCTATAATTCTGTGAACCATAGAAATAACTGCTACTTATTTTGTCGAATATCAATTAAGTCTTTTTTTCCTCCTAAAAATGTTGAGGTCACACTCTGTATACAATTTCCTATTTTGATTTTGTGTCTTAATATCACAATATAAAATTTGTTAAGCTTTAGTAAATAAAAATAATAAATCTTCATAAAATATTTTTGATGACTAATATTACAATGTATGGTAATGCCTTAATTCACTTAACTATTCCCTAATTGCTGGCCATTAAAGTTTTTCCAACTTTTTACTATTTTATATAATTCTATAATGAACATTTATGCTTTATACTTATTTTAGATTATGCCCTTAGGATCAGTTCCCTGAGGTAGAATGACTGCACCAATTTTAAGGACAATTTATATATTGGCAATTTGCTTTGAAAAAAATTAGAAGTGCCAGTATCACAGTTCCTTCAAGTCCATCTTTCCTTCCTTCCTTCCTTCCTCTTTCTCTATTCCTTTCTTTTCTTTTTTAAATTTCCACTGATTTGGGTCATTTTCCCATCTCAAAAGCATAAAAACTAAGGGGTAGGTGTGGGGAGAGGCATTAAGCCTGGTACACTGCACCAGACATTTGTTTCTGCCAAGTTCCAAGCAATGGATCTAGTAGTTTAATCTGAGCACTGATTCAGCAGTAGGGATATATGACGATGAATCACTCTATGCTCAGAGCCCCAGGGTGTTCTCCCCTTTGAACAATGCTCATCTCCATTAACCAACCCGATGGGGGTCATTGATGGCCTTGGATCTTTAATGGCTTCTTCCAGAGGCCAGGTGGCCCCACCTACAGGGAACAGCATAAGTGCTCTGCAGAGTGGTGGGGCTGTTAGTGCCAAGTTGGGCATGGTGGTTGGCTCTCAGAATAGAGCTTCAGCAGGAGAGCTGGAGTCCTGCTAGGAGGCTGGGCTGGTTCACAGGCACTGCAGAGAGAGGCCAGGACACAGGCCTTCTGTGGACTTGAGTTGAAGGGCTGAAGCGCCCAGTGGTGGTGATGTATAATCATGTTCTACTACTGTTATACCATCCATCATAGCCCCAGTTCTGTTTCTTTAGTACAGCTTTTGCACCACCACCCCTGTTGGAATTTGTGCCCTTTCTCCTCTTCCTCTTTGACAAAACAAATCTTGCCCACCTCCTCAGGCCACCTCCCATCCCACTCCTTCAGGTAATGTATCCCAGTAATTCTGATTGCACTTGTCTCTTCTTTTTCTGTATCTCTATGGTTTTTTAAAATCATTATCGATGCCAAATATTTTGACATTTGATCACCTACCATCTTATATTTTCTCCTAATTTGTCTATATAGGCAAGTCTTGAAGCTTCAATGATACCATTTTTTTCAAAGAAAGATTTGAGTCTGATTCATAGCTCTACTCTGTACCTTTCCCTTGAGTTCTGGACTCATCTGGAAAACCATCTATTTGATATCACTCCATGAGCATCACACAACTCATATTGTCCTACTCAAACATGGATCTCTTCCAGTAGTCCCTGTTCAGGCTTACATCCTCATTACCTCCCTACATCTCCCCCAATCTGCAATCTAAAAGTCATATTTATCAAATCTTTCCACTTTGGTCCACCCCACTGCAAATCTAACTGGTATACTCATATCCATTTTGAATCCCATCCAACTCTTCTTCAGTGCCATAGCTAAGGTGATCTTTGCAAAACCTAAATTAGATCATGTCATGCACTATACTCTACACAGCATATTTTAAATCTGTTAAGACTTCTCTTCTTCTTTTTAAAATTTTTTATTGTGGTAAAATATATATGACATAAAATTTGTCATTTTAACCATTTTTAAGTGTATAAGTACATTCATGTTGTGCAGTCTTCACCACTATTTCCAAGACTTTTTCATTACCCTAAATAGAAACTCATAATCATTAAGCAATATTTTCTAATATCCCCCTCCTCTCATCCCCTGGTAACTTCTAATGTACTTTCTGTCTCTATAAATTTGCCTATTCTGTATGTTTTATGTTCTGCATTAGTGGTATCATATAATATTTGTACTTTTTTGTCTGGCTTCTTTTACTTGGCATAATGTTTCCAAAGTTCAACCATGTTATAGCATGTATTAGAACTTCATTTCTTTTTTATGGCTGAATAATATTTCATTATATAGCTATCACATTTTGTTGATCTGTAGACGGGCACTTGGATTGTTTCTGCCTTTTGCCTATTATGACAAATGCTGCAATGATCACTAGCCTACAAGTATCTAAGTCCCTGTTTTTAATTCTTTTGCCTCCCTTTTATTTAATATTAAAAAACAAATTTTTTTATTTTTTTTATTTTTTGAGACAGAGTCTAACTCTCTTGCCTGGGGCGAATGCCATGGCATCAGCCTAGCTCACAGCAACCTCAAACTCCTGGGCTCAAGCAATCCTACTGTCTCGGCCTCCCGAGTAGCTGGGACTACAGGCATGCGCCACCATGCCCGGCTAATTTTTTTTTTCTCTCTATATTTTTAGCTGTCCAATTAATTTCTTTCTATTTTTGGTAGAGACGGGGTCTCACTCTTGCTCAGGCTGGTCTCGAACTCCTGAGCTCAGAACGATCCGCCCGCCTCGGCCTCCCAGAGTGCTAGGATTACAGGCGTGAGCCACCGTGCCCGGCCAAAAAACAAACTTTTTAACCTGGTCTATAAGGCTCTGCCTGGTCTGGCCCCTCCACCTCTCATTCCCAGCATCCTCTGCTCTTTGAATACTCTCTCTTCTTTGGAGTCCCTATAATCACGTGGTTTCTCCCTGCCTCAAGGCCTTGGAATGGACCTTATCACCTCCCACACTTCTTATAAGTTTTTTCCTGAAGAAAGCCTTTTCTGACCTCCCTGAGTTCATGCTTGTATTATAGTGTTTCAGAACACTGTGTATTTCTCCTCAGTAGTTGTTATAAAAGTTCACATTCCCATGCATTTGTCTTCTCCAGAAGATTTTAAGTTACACATGGACAGGGTTCATGAGTTTTTGTTTTTTGTTTGTTTTTTTAAAGAGATCTTGTTATGTTGCCCAGGCTGGACTACAGTGGCTATTCACAGGCATGCTCATAGGGCACTGCAGCCTCTGACTCCTGGGCTCAGGCAATCCTTCTGCCTCAGCCTCCCAAGTAGCTGGGCCTATAGGTGCATGCTACCATGCCTGGCCAATGAGGGTTTTAACACACCCTTGAATTCCTCTTGCACTGGTGAGTGGCACTTGGTATGTGCTCAATGAATGTTTATTAAAGGAAGATAGGATGGAAGAAATGCATTTTTTTCCTGAATCCCTTATCAATCTTATAATAGTCTGTGGTACATATCATAGATTTAATAAAATTTGTTCACCTCAAACTTAAAATTAGCCAAGTTCCATTTTATGTTGAAAGAACAGAATGTGGAACTTCCAAAGAAGAAAAACACAAAGTATCTAGGACACAAGAGGTAACAATAATCCAACATATTTAGAGACAGTTGTGCCTTCACAGCTGTTATCTGAAATATCCTATGTCAGGTGCCAGAGGGTGTAGTGATTAAGAAAAACCTCAAGAGGTGAAGCACCAAGTTACCATATGACTCAGCAATTCCACTGCTAGTTCCATATCCAAAGGAAATGAAAGCATATGTCTCACAAAAACTTGCACATGAATGTTCACAGCAGCATTATTCATAATAACCAAAAAGTGAAAACAACCCAAATGTTCTTCAGCTGATGGGTGGATAAGTAAAATGTGGCATATCCATACAATGGAATATTATTCTTAAAAATGGAGAGCTGACATATGCGACAACATGGAAGAATAAAAGACCACATATTGTGTGGTTCCATCCATTTGAAAGGTCCAGAAGAGCTAAAATTCCTAGAGACAGAAGAAAGTGGGTTAGTGATTTCTTGGGGTTGGGGAGCTGCAGGAAAATGGGGAATGATTACCAGAGGTATGGGGTTTATTTTGGAGTGATGAAAGTGTTCTAAACTTGATTGTAGTGATAGTTGCACAACTTCACAAATACATTAAAAATCATAACATTATACACTTTAAAAAGATGAATTTTATAGTGTATGAATTTTATCTCAATAAAGCTTTTATTTAAAAAAAAAAAGATAATGAGCTCTGGAGCCAGATTATCTGGGTTCAACTCCTGGCTCCCTCACTTTATCATTATGTGGCCAGGCTGCTTCATCTCTCTGCCTCTCAGAGATAATGATATCTGCTTGAAAAGACTGTGGTGAGAATTAAATGAACTAATATGCCTAAAAGGCTGTGGTAAGCACCTGGAACCTAGCAAATGTTCAATAAATATAAACTTTTATTAATGTTGTTTTCTCGTTCTGCTAGAGGGATTCATTAGCAGGTGCCCAGATCTTCCGACCTGCGCAACAGTTTTGACTTACTGTGGCTTGGGGAATAGTTTACACGCTAGTGATTGCTTTTCTGTAGTTTATCTTGTTGATGGCCAGTCTCCTATTCCCCCCTCTCCTAGCAGAAAATTTTCCTTTCTTCTGATTTTAATCTGTGAAATAGATTTTTCCTGTTGCCACTACCCTCATTTATTAAGGTGTAGACCTCTGGAGGAAATTTCTCTTTTCTCAGAGCTGGTTTATTTTCTTTACACATAAGTACTCAACAACCTAGGCGATGGGTATCCAGAGATAACCCTGAGGGCTGAATCGTATGCGTGTGGAGGCAGGATAGATCGCACAATCAGAAAACTGCTGCCGAGTAATGAAATAAGTATCCTTGAGTCAGAATATGTTCTTCCTTCATCCAACCTTTGCTACTTTCCCAGCCATCCAGGACAAGTTGGATAAAGACTGAACAGACTTGGATGAAGATCCATTGCTACACCAATGGATGCTACTAGCTAGACATTTTCAGATATGAGTGCTCTCTCTCTTTAGGAAATATTTATCATGGTCTACAATCAGTCATATTCATTCACTTATACTATTTAAACCTCTTTTTTCCAGAAAAAAACTTTAGTTCTATCATGATTCTTAACGGATTGCCCCACATTTAATTCTTCTGTTATAAACTTACAGAGCGTATTGCTTAGCTTACCTTCTTTATTTGTCCTGGTTCATGTGTTCCTTCCTTTCTTCTTCATTCAACAAATAAATATTAATTGAGTGCTTATTATATGCCAGGCACTATTCTGGGACAAAGTCCCTACCATCGTGGTAGGGACTCCCAACATACTAGTTGGGAGGAGTCAGATAATAAGTACATAAGCAAGTATATAGGTATCATGTGAATGGAAATATACATTATGGGGGGAAAAACTACAACAAGCTAGGAGCATTGGGGGTGCTGGTGAATACTATTTAATGCAAAATGTTCAGGGAAGGACTCATGAATTAGGTGGCATTTGAGCAGAGACCTGGAGGAAGCAAGGGAGGCAGCCTCATGTGTGTCTGATGGGAGAGACTTTGGGGCCAGCTGAGTTGGGAGTGTGATTAGCATGCTTGAAGAGCAGCAAGGGGCTTGGTGTGGCCTGGGCCCGTTAAGCAAGCAGGAGGGTGGCAGGAGAGGAGGTCAGAGAACTGACAGGAGAACCAGATCACACCTGGCCTTGAAGCAAACTGTAAAGGTTAGATTTTACTCCAAGGGAAGGAAAGTTATGCAAGGATTTTGAAGAACGTGTTGGGAAAATCTAACTTAGATTTTTAAAAGGCTCCCTATGGTTATTTTGTTGAGAAGAGAACAAGGATGAGAATCAATGGGCCCAGTTAGGACACTGGTTTTATAATTCTGTGGCACATCACAATTTTATAACCATGTAGGTGATCGAAAATTTTTAGATTCTGGATATATTTGGAGTGCAGAGCTAACAGAATTTGCCGATGGGTTGGATGTGCAGTGTGTGAGAAACAGGAGTCAAGAATGACTGAAATGGAAAACAAAAACAAAATTACCAAACTCTTTTCAGGGTGGCTGTATCATTTTTCATGTGCACCAGCAATGTATGCGTGATCCACTTGCTCCTTGCCAGTGTTTGGTGTTGTCACTGTTTTTCCCTTTTAGCCATTCTGATAGGTCTATAGTAACATCTCATTGGGGTTTTATATTTTTTTACATTTCCCTGAAAAAAAGAAACTAAAGCAAACAAACAAAAACAAAGAAGAATGAGTGAAACAGGGCTTCTTTTTGGAGTGACGAAATGTTCTGGAATTAGTGGTGTTGGTTGCACAATCTTATGAATATACTAAAACCAGTGAACTGTATACTTAAAAAGAGTGAATTTTATGACAGGTGAATTGTATCTCAATTAAAAAGTGACAATTACTGAATTGTCTTTATCTTGAGCAACCGGAAGACTGTATTGGTGATTACCAAGATCGGGGAGAGAACAGGAATTATGGATACATTCAGTTTGAGATGCCTACTAGACATCCACATGGAAACATTTAGTATGTGGTTGGTTATATGAGTCCAAAATTCCAAGAAAAGGTCCAATTTGGATAGAAATTTGGACCTTGTCAGAATATAGATGGTGTTTAAAGCCACAGCCAGGATAAAGTCGCCTGGAGAGAGAATGTAAATAGAGAAGCACTGAGCTTAAGCACTACAACATTTAGTGGTCTGAAAGATGCAAAAAATCAGCAAAAAAGACGAAAAAGAAAAGTTAGTGAGGTGGGAAGAGAACTTGATATCTCAAATATCAAGTAAAGAGCATGTTTTATGAGGCAGAAGTGGTCAACTCTGTCTAATGCTGTTGATGGGTCAAGTAAAATAAGAATTGAGAATTGACCATTGGATTTTAGACACTGTCGATCATGACAATCATAGTTTTGGTGGTGCCAGGGGCAAAAACTCATTGGGGTTTCAAGGATAAATGGGAAGAGAAGATAAGGATTAATGTGGGTCAGAGAAATGGGAGAGAGAGAGAAAGAGGAATGTGAGATCAAGAGGGTTTTTTCCCTTTTGTTTTGAAGTAGAAGAAATACAGCAGGGCAATAGGCTGATAAAAAAGAACCAGTAGAGAGAGAAAAAATTGATGATGCAGAAGAGAGAGGCTGTAGTAATATTCCTGAGGAAGATGGAATCCAGGGTTGTCCTCAGATAGTTTATACCTTGACTAAGAGAAGGAATGTGAGTGTATAGGGACACAAGTACGAATATGGTGGTACATAGATTGGAGTATGTAGTTTTCTTCTTATCCATTCTATTTTCTAAGAGAAGTAGAACTGAAGCCATTGACCAAGAGTGGGGATGGAAGAGTAGATACTGGAGGTTTGTCAAGGGGGAAGGTACCAAATGCTTGCCTAGAAGAGTGAAAGATGGAAGAGACTCAGGGAATGTGGTGGACTTTCCTAGACCGTGCCAAGGGCCCATGTGAGAGATTACTGGGCATGCACTTAAAGTGAGGTCTGTCGGCATAGGGGTGTGTGTATGTGTGTGTGTGTGCGTGTGTTTCCCAACCACAGCACAGGCACAGGTACAGAGTAAGCAGAGAGCTGTATTAATCAGAATTGAGGGTTTTTCTAAGGTAAGTAGAGAAAGTGTGGTGGGAGGGAGCTCTAGGTGTATACAAGGAAGTGTTACAATGATGGACCATGACCTGTGAGCCCAGAAAAGAAGGAAGGAAGGACGTGAGTGGAGTGAAGGACAGTGAATAATGGGAGGGCACTGGACTATAGACCCAGGTGGGGTCAAACAATTTTTGGAATTGGAATACTAGGCACGGTGAGCCAGAAAAACAGGAAGAGCATAAGATTGCAGCGTAGCATACCAACTCTGCTTTATCCAAAGATGTTTAAACCCAGCAGTACAAAATGGCTTAGTAAAAACTCAAGGCTTGTTAAAATATCATTCACATGAACTCAAGTGGTGATATTCTATCTTGTGAATTAAAAAAAAAATCCTTTCACACATTTTTTTCCTTATAGGTAACAACATTGAATGTATGTTATCATTGCTCAGATGCAAGAAAAGAACAGTAGTCTGTATATGACTAAATTTGTCAGTGCTTAAAATGTTCCAGCAGTCAATATTTAATTAACAAATTTCCATGCTGATATCACAGATGGTACATATGAGAGGGTTAAGTACAGAATGAAGAATTAATGAATCCCTATTTAGGAAAATATGGGAATTTAAAACATGTGTATTAATACACACACACACACACACACACACACACACACACACACACACACACCCTGGTAATCAAAACCATAAACTGAGGAAATTAAAAAGATTGAAGAGCAGTCTCTGAAAATATCCTTGTGTCAGAATATCTAAAAAATGCAGTTCATATAGAATGCAAGGACTTCTGTGGTTTAAATCTTAAATACAATAAAATGTTTTATACCCAGTAAGCACAAAACAAGTATTTGTTCAATGGATTCAATGAATGAATAAATAAATGATGATTAGTCAGTCACCTCTCCATCATGACATTTGCGTATAACAAAATCTTTCCAATTTCGCCCCATGCAGGTTCAATTTCTGGTTGGTAATTGGCGATGACAGAATGGCTATCTAGAATGAAGAGGCCTCTCTTTGCTCTTGCACCACGATTTCCCAGCCAGGCAGTGCTTGCAGTTCACTAGACTGATCATCTTCTTTTACAGCCTGTGCTTTTGTAGATATCATACTTCTGGTCTGAAAATTCTTCTTGCCAATTCTCTGTGATCCCCAGTACCTCTCACCCAATCCTCTGCTCGTCTACCTGGAAATCCCTTCTTTGTTTCCAGCTGCAATTCAAGCATCACCTCCTCTGGGAAGCCTTTCAACTCTGTCTTCGTCTTTTATGTTCCCAATTCTTTTAACTCCCCAGATTTTCTGGGCTTTATCTGTTTTCTGGACCTGGATCCTTTGCTCAGAGAAGAGCTTCCACCCTACCATCGCCACAACTCTTAACCCTGCCACCTTTCTCAGCCTTTCCCAGGTGAGGGCTGCTCTTTGACATGGCTTAGTCACACCCACATGATGGGACTGCAAAGCCCTCATACCTGGGCCCATACAGACCACCCCCCGAGGTGCAGGTCCCCCCAGCACTCCAAGAGTCAGACAAAGCGCCATGTAGTGTGGCCTGGGCTCGCATTTCCCCAGTCCTGGAGCCAGGTCATACCATCCATCCATGTAAGGGAGGGAATTCCTTTTGCAGTGTGAACTTTGACTGATGAGAGGTAGGTAGACTCCTAGCCCTTCCTCCCTGTGCTCTGCCCTCAGCCCTCACAGGCTGTTCGGAAGCACGGAGGGTTCCGCACAGCTGTCGGCAATGTCTAGTGTGACGGAGATCTCAGCTGTGCTGTATTGGAGCACCACCTTTGCTTCCTTTCTTCTCTCATTCTTGCTGCTCAGTAAAGTGTTAACACAGGAGTTGTGGTCAGGTTCTGATTTCTGCAGAAGTGTCACCCTTTATAATCTCCCAGCAGCCCAGGCGTACCTCCACCCTAAATCTAACTTGTGTCGTGACGGCTGGGTTACTTTTACAGAGATTCTTGAGGGCAGAGACTCTCTTCCCTTCAGTAGTCTCATTACTCATCATCATGTTTGGAACATGGCAGGTGACTCAATAAACAATTGTTAATTAATTAATGGCTTTAATATTAAACTATTGTAGAACACATTTGAAACAAGAAGGGCCCTTAGACATTTTTGCTTTAACCCCTTATCATACATACAGAAGAACAACCTGAGACCAGGAGCATTAAAGGGCTTTTCCAAGGTCATGCAGTTGCCGAGCAGCCTGACTTGCACTGGCACATTGGTTTTCTGATCACACAGCACTGTGCTCTTATTTGAAAACTGTTACTTCCATTTCTGTGAGAGGAAAACAACACCAGGACCAATCTGACAAACCCATGGGAGCTGTGTTTCTCCAGGCCATCTTCAAGCCTTTGGATTAAAATATAAAATTGGGTTACACTAACAATAGGAGACAGTGTTTCTTTGGCTCTGTCTCCACCCTCTGCAGAGTCCCTGCTGCCTTTTTTCCTGGTTGTCTCCAGGAGGTGTCTCACAGGTGATTGCAAACACAGTCCTGCAGCTCCCACGTGGCGCCTGCCATGGTGTTCCTTTTCTACTTCGGTTTCTAGCTTGACGTCCGCTGGCAGAGCTTTCCCTGCTGCACGGCCACGCCAGCACTGACTGCTAATGCCCACCCCGGGCCCCGTTTTCTTCCCCGGGATTCCTGGAGGCCAGTCAGTTCCCTGCTCAAGAGCCCTGGGTGGAGCCCATGCTCCCTTAGTAACCTGAAGTGGGGAAAGCGTCCTCCATCTCCCCAGCTCTAGCGCCATGCACTGGAACACAGAGCGAAGAGTACTGCTGCCCGGAGCTCCAGGAGTGATGCAGCATTATCCATTTATTTATTTTTTAATCACAGCTCGAGGTCTCAGATGTGAATATTCAAGATTGGTGAAAGAACTGGACAATTTGACTGAGAGTCATACTTGTGGCCCAGGGAGGAGGTAATGTGATACCAAGCCCCTCCACCCCCACCATGATGCTCCCCAGATACCAGCGTAAGGCCGAAGATCCTAGAGCAGGGGCCGGTCGGCTCACAGCCTGCTTTTGTTTGACCAGTGAGCTAAGAATTGTTTTTACGTCTTTAAAGTGTTGTAAAAACAAAACAAAAAATCTGGAAGAAAATGCTAGAGACCTATGTGACACACAGGCACCAAATATTTACTATAGATCTCTTTACACAAAGAGTTTGTGCACCCTTGTCCTAGAGGACAAACAAAATGCATCAGTTGGAGATGTGAAATGTGACAATGCACCATATGACCTGTGCAATCGTAAACTATAAAGCAGTTCTGTTTGTTCGGCAACTGTAATAAAATCTTGTGTTTTTCATCATAATGGGCACCAGAAGCGTGGAGAAGTGAGTGTCCTCTCATGTGACTTGTCACTTCCATATCTGCTGGTGGATCTGCTTCAAGCCTTTGCAGCCTTCTGCTGCCCCTGGTCTTAGTGCCTCACCCTGCCTTGGAGGGAGATCCCATCCTCTCACGTCCTGTCCCATCATTTTGACCAATTGGGAGCACATTACATCAGTCTTCCCTTAGGATGAAGGGCCCCCTGCTCCCAGAATAGAGGCCCACAGGCTTGGGAGTCTTGGGCCACCAAGTCTTCAGCTATGAAGAGACAAATGAATCTTAAGATGAACACAGCTTAGATTCAAACTGAGGCTTCTACTACACGTAAAAATAGATTTGATTTCTGATTACTTTTACCTTAATTTAGTTTAGAATAAACCAAAAGTATAAATATTTGCTTCCTCTTTGATGCAAACAGATTTCCTTCCAGGCCTAATGTAATTGCAAAATTTAATAAAAAAAATGGGAGGATGATTATTTTTAGTTTCTATTTTCTTTTCCTTTGAAATATAAATCTCTGTGCCCTTTTCAGCTAGTTGTTTGCTGGTTTGTCATTGGTAGATAAAGGTTTCACATGCCAAGAAATAATCTAGGGTGCCAGAGAAGCAATAAAAACCTATGTGCTACGTGCCACTGGTTCATTCATTCATCTGAGCTTATCACTCCATTTCTGTTTTCCAAGCATCAATTAAAAATAGCAAGAAAGTAATATCTACTTTTAACATAGGAGGAAAAAAAGCAGCTTCAGCATTAATTCAATAAACTCCTCTTATTTTATTAATACTGGATTAAAATGATAAGAATGTGACACCAATATCACAAGTGTGCTTTAGTTTATCCAAGCATTTATTTTCCCTTCCCTTTTTATATGTGGAACAGGAAGAGGCGTCTCCATTGGCCAGACTCTTGTCTGTCAATGCCTGTTGCGTCTGTGGAATGGTCTTTAATTAGCCAATTTCCTCTCTGAGCCTCAGTTTCTTTTCTTGTAAAACACAGCATCGATTTGTTATTTATTGATTCTTTTCACGGACATTTTGAGGAGAGAATGAGATCATGTCTACAGAACATTTTATGTTTCTTGGATCAAAGATTCTCTGTAGCATTTTAAGGACAAGTTTTCTGGAAGAACAAGAGGATTCACCTGAGACGGTACCAGTCCTCCACTGAGGATGCGGACTGGGAAAATGAACCTGCCTGGCTGGTTGATGGTCGTAAACAACCCAAAACTTTGCATTATTTGATTTTTGGTTCAAACATTTCTGTAGTTGTTCTTCAACCACGAGGCTATTTCAATCTTAGGTACAAGAGGAGATTTGATTTGATAGAACCTTGATAGCACGTATTTGGAATAAATACATCTGGCAATAACAGTACCTGTATCTTCCTTGCAGCTTCCCAGAGACCTACTTTTAACTCTTTTCTCCCCCGGCTCATTGTGGAGCTACTCTTCTTTAAGCACAACAGAACCCAAATAAATCAAACGAAAATGACTTGGTGTGATGGGGTTTTTTCAGAAACAAACAAACAGAAAAACTGTAGTAGAGGTTCTGTTGAATGACTCTCTGGATTAACCAATGCTCACTTTCATGTGTAAAATATTCCAGCTGATGCCTGTAGCCTGCTGGAAGACTCGCTGCCCTCTAAGGTGCTGGCTTACTTCTCCATGCAACTGTGTTGTATGTTTACCAAGTCTGCTGTGTTTACCCTCAAACCGGATTAGGCTAGTTGTATTTGTTATTACAATGACCTAGTTTAATGAAATTTGCCAAAACTTATTAAAATATAAGTTCGAAAGAAAATTATTTCTCCAATAAAAGCTATGAACCCTTAGGAAAGGAATATACAAGCAAATCTCAAAAATAATTATGTTGGATTAGATGTAGGCAAGGTAGCTGTAAAAGATTGGGGTGAAGTAACAAAAGTATGGGAGAATTTTGCACTCACATTGTTTAAAAAACATTTTCAAATTTTTATTCCATTTTAGAAAAAACTAAAACAGGAAATTACAGAGCTGAATTATAGGTATGCCTTAAGAGAGAAAAATAGTGTGGAACTCCTAATCAACAGAATCATAATCAAAGGAAATACCAGTAAAGGAATAAGAAAATACATATTTAATAAATCATTAGATGTAGGCAGTGTAACATGGTTATATCTCAAAAACATGATGCTGAGTGAAAAAAAGAAAGAAATTGAATAAGAACACTAACATAATAGCCTGTGTGTGTTTAAACTTATATACACAGAACAAAATAGACATTTTAAGAACTCAGACAAAAACTTATGCATTAAATATATGAGGGATAATTGCCTTAGGAGAAGAAAAGGATTGGGAGTGGGAAAAACATATTAGAGAATAAATAGATATATAAACAAGTAAACAAGAGAGGGCCCTGCTGTGGCCGATGATGTTGATGTATCACGAACTGAGGAGTATGACTAACTCACCCTTCTGTGACAGATGTTCCTCTCCCTTTCCCTCCAAAGAAAGCAAAGCCCCTAAGAACCCGGAGAACAAGTGAGGTAATGACAGCTTTCAAGGGAGGGTACTAGAATTTTACAATTGGGAAAGTAGATGGATCAGTGTTATCTTAGTAGACCAGAGAAATTTGAAACATTAGCACTTGTAATGGGGGAGAACTAACAAGAAGTAAGCTGATTCTCACTGCCGAGCCCCGCTAGACAGGAGACACCAGGTGTGTCTCGAGGCAGGTGTGCCGGTGTAACTGGAGATGAGATTGATTGAAATTCTGTTTGAGAAACAGTTAAAACTTCAGATGCCCTTCTGTAACCTGTGCAGTCAGGTAGCTCACCACCTCACTGCCAGGGGAACTGAGAAGTTTTCTCTCTGGGGTGGAGGACCAGATGACGGTTGGTTGGAGTGGGAAAAGGCCATGCTCAAAACAGTGGGTAGAGACACCAATGCATAGTGAATGCTGTGATTCCTCAGCTCCTTCCCCAACTTACATCCCAGATCTCTATCAGCTAGGTCTATACCTGTCACCCTCCTCTCCATGGAGGACCTTTGAGAATTTGATACGCCAAAAGAAAAGACCTCTGGGGAGTGACAACTGGGGATCTCTCTCTGAAATGGCCAAGGTCTTGCCCTACCACCTACCGCGAGCAAGCCCTCCCAGAAGCACAGAGCTTCAATCAGCTTCCTGGCAACTCATTAGTGTGTGTGAATGGACAATCAAGGAGCATCAGAAACAAGAAATGTGTTTTGAACAGTAATTTTGCATTATAGAAATGGATTCTAGAGTGTTTGCTATTTTGAATAATCCATGTCTTTGTCCTCTTTTATTTGTCTAAGATTTTGCCTGTGATCATTAGGTGAACAAGGACCTACCGTATTCCCTCATATTACACTGTCCTACATGAGCTGGATAAAAAGATCTCACAAGTATTCCCTCCGGGAGAGCTCCCAGAACTTAACAATGGATTCCTTTGACTTCACTTCTGCAGCGGTCGGCCTGCCTTAACCACATTGCCATTAACTGGGGACCTCCTGCAACAATGCGGGGCTTCCAGTTGGACTGAAAGGGAAAGGAGAGACAATTCCATTTGGTTCAGACATGTCCTGACTGGGATCTAGGTCAGAGTATTCTGTCATCTGCTGTTCTGAGTGTGTGTGTGTGTGTGTGTGTGTGTGCACATGAACATGCATGCATGTATGTATATATATTTATGTGTGCACATGTACCCATGCTCCACCAAACCAGGAATGCTTGTCAAGCTTTTTGAAAAGACATACACAGGGCTGCTGAGACATGTTGGCTTTTCTCCCCAAGAAATCAGGAATTTGGCAAAGCAGTCGGAACTCCAGAGGAGGTGCCCTGTTTGCTGAAATCAGACCCATCCATGTGACCATCCAGCAGGAGCCTATCAGTTTTGTCATCACTGAACAATCTGGTTGATAAATTAAAGCCTGGGTACAATCTCTAGAGAGCATCTGTAGCTTTACTCTCTCTATAGGAGGGGGAGAGAGAGAGAGAGAGAGAGAGAGAGAGAGAGAGAGAGAGAGAGAGCGAGCAAATGCGTGGGGAAGGACTTTCTTATCACAGCTTCGGCTTCTCCCATTAATCTTCCTTTGTGCCCACGATGCCCTTGTGCACTGTTATCGTTGAGAGTGTAAGCTGGAAGTGCTCCTGCAGGATGACTGAACTGTCAAATTTTCCTCTCTTAGCCTCCCATGAAAAGTACAAAGACAAATGTTCCTGCCACAAACTAAGACAAAAGTACTTTTAAGCTTCTTAGGGAGTGTATTAACCATGTCTTTTATTTTCTATGTTCTGATGCTTTGACATCTGAGGCCTTGCTGACCCTGGAGGAACTTGGCCTGAATACAACTTTCAAATGCAACCGACCAATCCAGAGCCCGTACTTCCAACTACCTCCTTTATTGGGCTCTCATACTCCAGACCTACTCTCATCCACTTGCCCTGATCACCCCAGGGCTAGGTAGCAGACCACTGGGGATGGCCCCTGTGCCCCAGGGCCCCCTGAAATTATTCAAACTAGCTAATCCTAAGCATGCTTACTCTGCCTCGCCTACTCCTTCCCATGAAAATCATATTAAAGACGCTTGCCTGTGAGTTCCCCATCTCTCTGCCTCCTGACTGGCCCTGGTGCTTCTCCATGTAGAGCCCCATCGCACGGCAGGCCTCCTCCTCTTGGGAGTTATGATTTACAAAGGATCTTTTCAATGGCAATTATCTCTTGATCTGTTGGCCTCGCTACACCTAAATAATAATAAAACCAATTATAACACGGAAAGTATGTTATACTGACTGGCAAATCACAAGAGGTGGGAGTTTTATGGGTGGATAGAATTTATACGAGTAAAGAGACAAGAAAAGAATTCTAGAGAGGAAGAATGTTGGGGACCACATCACTCACAGGATTGACTGTGAGGGGTGTTCTGTGACACAGGTAGGTCAATTTTGTTGGCATAGAGGCACCATATGAAGAAGACTGCAAAATAAGGATGGGAAGGTTCAGATTGCATTTGGGTACAAATTCTGGACTAATAAATTTGGTCATTGAATGATTCATTTGAGCAAGAGAAAGAGCAAGAGAAGCACTGTTTCCAAGTTTTGGAGGAAGAAGGCATTGGAGTGAGCTGCCTCATGAGGGAGGGAGTTCCTGTGACTCAATACTCTCAAGTCTAAGCTGGAATGTCACTTCGTTGGAGGTGGTATATTGCAGGTAAGCAAATCGCTTGGGCGATCTTGTTAAAATACAGAGTCTGATTCAGCAGGTCTGAGATGAGGCCTGAGCTCATTTTGAGCAAGCCGATGATGCTGATGCTGTTAGTCCCCAGCTACACTGTAAGTTGCAAGGAAGTAGATGACCTCTAAATTCACTTGCAACCTGTAGTTCCTTGATTTTACTACCTATCATGCTGAGAAAACAGGCTCAAAATTTGCACCCAGTATCAGCTTGAGCCATTCTGTTTATCCCTATTCGTGAAATAGTGAAATCCAGAATGCCAAGTCAAACCACGCAAAAAGGATTACACACAGCCTCTCGCCTTGCAATTACCTCACCATGCGCTGAGTTAATGGGGACAAGGAGAAAATATGCACAAGTTCTGAAAAAATTGGAACTAGACTTGAGTTTAGGGGTAAAAATAAACTTTGGCATCTCCAGAAAGATAGGTATAAAGGGAAGGATTGTGGGACTTGATTGTTGATTAGTTCTATTTTGTTTAAGAATATAATTTGTCTTTTTCACTAAATATAAAACCCAATCTCACCCACAACGTTTTCTAACTCCCATGAAACTGCATGTGAACAGCATATTTTCTCAAATCATTTTTTTCCTGATGTCTCCTCTTAGATTTTGAAGATATGGTAATACAGAAAATAATTCATGAGAAGAATGTTAAAAATATTTAAAAATCAGAAATTTTCATTCCATGCAGTTTTCTGCCTAGGTACCTTTTTGAGTGCTTTTCATTCTTTGACACAATTACTTTTTACAAAGTCAGTTAAAGTTTACTATTTTAATTTTCATTTTAACCATTTATCAAAAGCACTTCCGTGTTGTTTTATCTGCTGGCAAGGTGTGAAATTGATCTTACAGAGGAGCTGAGATGAAAGCTGATGGTGAACAGAATTACTCTTAATATGAAATATTGGGAAACAGTGGTTATCAAATAAATCATGATGAAGCTGACTTGTTTTAGAATAAAAATGACATTGAATTTTAAGAATGGGAGCAAGTCCTGTGTTTTTTGTTTATAAAAAGTGTTTTTCTTATGGACTTTAATGGAATTTAATAAATGGAAACTATTCTTTGAATCATGTATTCTATTACCTTCATTTTAAAAATGAGTAAATGAGGGCCCAGAGTGTCTAGGTGATTTTCTCATGACCACTGAGGATGTTAATGGCAGGGTTACGAATGCAGTTCTCTCCATGTGGTCCTCCGCTGTTTGAACTACATCACATTAGCACATTTTGGATAATCATTAGTATCACCATTACCAAGATTAAAAATTATCCCTCAATATGTCCTATCATTTTCTTTCTTTTTTTTTTTTTTTTGGTGGTGGGGGGCGGGGGCGTTGGGGCTAAGGCAGGACTGGGAAATCATGTCTTACCATTTTAGAGGAGAGACCTGAGGGATACCTTTGTGTGTTCAGAGAAAACTATAGAAAAAGAAGGACTTTAGTTTGCCCATAAAAAATTGGGTAGCAAATGAATAAACAAATGAATAAGGGTCTTAGGACACAGAGGTGACAACATTAGCTAAAGCATAAAGGCAAAAATAGCAAAATATAATCCTGGGACCTGAGGATGTTGACTAGCTGGGAGTATTGGGAAGCAAAATTGAGTGAGAGGATGGGGCCAGCGATTAGCTAAAGGTGTAGGAGAGCCAGGCAGGTTTTTGAACTTGATGCCATCAAAGTGGAGTTCCAGGACCAGTGGTGTTTGGAACCAGCTCAAAGCAGCTTGTAAGAGCCAATTGCAGTACGTGATCTCATCCTAACTTTGAGTTTAGTAACATCACATTGGTTGAAACTGGCCATGGTAGCAGTATTTACTCCATGGAAATCACCAAAT
Source organism: Indri indri (assembly GCA_004363605.1). Classification (NCBI taxonomy): domain Eukaryota; kingdom Metazoa; phylum Chordata; class Mammalia; order Primates; family Indriidae; genus Indri; species Indri indri. Next base: position 26,608 of record RJWJ010002218.1, read on the forward strand.
ACTACAAACCAAGGATTTCTTTTTTTTAACTCCTGGAGAGCCGATTTACCAGCATACCCAAATAAAATGAAACTGTTTTCCTCTAGTAACTAGACTGGGCCCTACAGGAGAAAGGAGAAATTGAGAGAAGGAGTGGGGAGATGGGAAACCTCTGCTACTCCAACCAATGAGAAGTTTTAGAAGCACGTTCTCTCATCTGATTTTCATAGTAAATATTAAGTACGTGTCCATTGATCCTTAATTTGTAGGTCCCCGAAATCCTGACTTCCAGTTCATTCGATCTGGTGCCATACATAAAACTCTGAATTTTTCAGACTCTGTCTCAGTTCCGAAGTGCTTCAGGTAAGAAGAGAATGAGCATCCCCACCAGGAAAAGAATAAGCTAAGAAAAAGAGAGCCTAAATACTGAAAATAATTTTGTGTTACATTAAACTCTTAACACACATGGGCCATACTTAAAGCAAGGTAAGATTTCCATCCGAAAATCACTGTTATTTATTCCAATCATGTAGATCTGCATTCCCCAATCCCTGGGCCACGGACTGTTAGGAACCAGGCTGCACAGCAGTAGGTGAGTGGAGGGTGAGCGAAGCTTCATCTGTATTTACAGCTGCTCCCCATCTCTCGCATCAATGCATAAGCTCCACCTCCTGTCAGATCAGCGGGGCCGTTAGATTCTCACAGGAGCATGAACCCTACTGTGAACTGCACATGCAGGGGACCTAGATAGTTTACTCCTTATGAGAATCTAATGACCGATGATCTGAGGTGGAGCTGAGGTGGTGATGCTAGCACTGGGGAGCGGCTGCAAATACAGATTATCATTAGCAGAGAGGTTTAACTGCACAATAAATGTAATGCGCTTGAATCATTCTGAAACCAGCCTCCCCACTCCTGTCTGTGAAAAATTGTCTTCCATGAACCTGGTTCCTGGTGCCAAAAGGTTAGGGACCACTGATGTAGGTAACTCTCTTCATCCTTCCCATCACAATTTTCATCACCACCTTCCACACCTCACCACCAGCAAGCAGCAGAAACAGCACCATAAATTATTGAGATGTTACCCTAAGCTGGGCCCTGTGCTTGCCATTCAATACTTATTTAGTGGTTACTACATGCCAGGCTTGTGCTAGATTAACGGTTCTCAGGTTCATTGGTCTCAGGACCCTTGTACATTCTTAGAAGTTATTTAAGGTTCCAATGAGCTTTGATTATATGGGTTATGGCCATTGATATTTATTATATTAGAAATTAAAAACTGGGCTATTTAAAAGTATATGTTCATTAATTCATTTAACAATAATAATATAAATGCACACTTGTTAATATATATAACATGATTTTTTATGTAAAATAACTATATTTTCCAAAACATTAAAAAATAGTGAGAACTGTGACATTTTTTTGCAGTCTTGCAAATCTCTTTAATGTCTGGTTTAGTAGAAAGCAGCTGGATTCCCTTATCTGCTTCTGCATTCTATTTCTGTTGCAAGTAGTTTCTGGAAAATAGTTTTGACCTTATGGAACCCCTCCCAGAGTCCTTTGGACCCCCAGGAACCCCTGGAGCACACTTTAAAAGCTGCTGTACGAAATTGGATATTTAAGCATGAAGGTAAACCTTTCCCACCCTCACAGAACTTACACTGTTGACCTAAGTCTTTCACATGCCTTATTTCATTTAAGCCCATAATCTATGAGATAGCTACTTTTATTGCCACATTTTCAATATACGGAAACTGAGGAACAAAGAACTATAAAATACGGAGGTATTATTGGCAGAACTCAAAGTGGTGAAGCCAGAACTCAATCCAGGTGTGTCTGATGCCAGAGATGATCACATATTCACTATTTAACTTGTCTCCTATAGCCCCACACAGAGAGTGAAGTTCATTACCTGCTTCTTAAAGTTCCACCTAGATCAGAAAGTATAATCATCTTTCAAAGAGGTCCTCCACAAAACAACTTCTAATCCGGCTGCTACTACTATTTTTCTATCCCATCCCAAGGCTGGCCTTGCTCTTTTTTGGAATGATGGCAAACAGCAGGGTTGGCAGATGCATTCTAAGAATTTGAGAATGAAAGAGAAGAATGTGTACAGGGGAATCGGGCCAGGAAATTGCTGTCTCTGAAATGAATCCTGGGGTGGGGCTGGGGCCAGGGGCGGGGCGCTAGAGGGGGTGTATAAAAGTAAAAGGTTGGGTGGTGTTTCCAGTCAGCCAGAAATGTGAGCTGCCACAGCCTGCGGGACTTGCTACCTCCCGGAAGACTCCTTCCTAGCTGCAGAGATGTGGTGGCGCAAATTAACACCTTTTCTCTGATCCTCTGAGATCAGACAGTAGATCTGGTGTTACCTCTCGTTGTACCTAAAGGAAATAACGGATTATAGACATCATTATTGTCAGATTATCCAGGGATAGAACAGATATTAACTGCGACATCATTCGAATTTTTTGAAAGAAAATTCCTCAGAGTTTTACAAATAAAACTCTCTTTATATACAATCTCTGTTTTCTACTAGTAAGTACCATGTATATGAGTGTCTTAGGTGTAGGTATCATAGAATTCTTTTGAAAATTACAAGATCTGGCATGATGTCCAAAAAGATCACCTGGTTTTTCTCTAGAATTCAAATGCTATAGTAAAAAGAGTATGAGCTTTGGAGTCACAGAGATCAAGCTTGAACGGAAGGCTGTGCCAAAGATGGTCTCAGGTAAATGATAATCTTTTCTGAGTTCGGTTTTCACATTCGTGAATTGGAGAAGACAAAATTGTCCTTGTAGGAACATTGTGAGGCTTAAATAAGACTCCAAAGAAAGGGCATAGTCCAGTTCCTCGCATTCAAAGAGAGATGTTAAAAAGATATTACTTTTCTTTTCCCTTCTAAGTACAGTGACCATATAATTTATCATTCCAAATGGAACCCCTTTGAGAACAAAGGGAGACTCAGTTAATAATTACACCTGGACAACAGACATAAACTGGATCATTCTCGGCAAACCAGGTGCATGATCACCCTGTCGCTGAGTAAAATATTCTGGAAGGCAGGTGAATGTTGGCATTGCTACAGTTTTGTAATGTCAAAGTGGTGCTATATTGCTTCTTTCATTTTAAAACTATAGACTTTAGTTTTTAGAACAGTTCTAGATTTACAAAAAACTTGAGCAAACAGTTACCATATACCATTGTTTTTACACACACAATTCCCCCAATTAACATCTTGCATTAGTGTGGTACATTTGTTACAATTAATGAACCAATGTTGATATGTTGTTAGTAACTAAAATTTATAATTTACACTAAAGTTCACTCTTTGTGTCGTACAGTCCCATGGCTTTTGACAAATGCCTAATGTCATGTATCTACCATTACAGTATCATTCAGAATAGTTTTACTCCCTAGAAATCACCCTGCACTCTACTTACCCTGCCCCAAAACCCCTGGCAACCACTGATCTTTTATTCTGTCTACAGTTTTTCTAGAATGTCATATAGTTGAATTCATACAATATGTAGAATTTTCTGACTAGCTTCTTCTCTTTTTTTTGAGACAGAGTCTCACTCTGTTGCCCAGGCTAGAGTGAGTGCCGTGGCGTCAGCCTAGCTCACAGCAACCTCAAACTCCTGGGCTCGAGCAATCCTACTGCCGCAGCCTGACAAGTAGCTGGGACTACAGGCACTTGACACCACACCCGGCTAATTATTTGTTTCTTTTTTTTGTTGTCTGGCTAATTTTTTCTATTTTTAGTAGAGACAGGGTCTCGCTCTTGCTCAGGCTGGTCTCAAACTCCTGAGCTCAAGCGATCCTCCCGCCTCAGCCTCCCAGACTGCTAGGATTACAGGTGTGAGCCACCATGCCCTGCCAGAATTTTCTGGCTGCTTCTTTTACTTAGCAATTTAACTTCCCTCCATGTGTTTTTATAACTTGATTACTCCTTTCTTTTTGTTGCTAATATGCCACCGTATGGATGTACCACATTCATCTAATGAAGGACATCTCGGTTGCTTCCAGTTTTGGGCATTTATGAATAATACTGCTATAAACATTCATATGCAGGTTTTCGTGTAGGTTTAAGTTTTCAACTTAATTGGGTAAATGCCTAGGAGCATGATTGCTAGATTGTATAATAAGAATAGGTTTTGGCTTTGTAAGAAACTGCCAAGTTGTCTTCCAAAGGGACTACTGTTTTGTATACTCATCAGCAATGAATAAGAGTCCCTGTTGCTTTGCATCCTTGTCAGCATTTGATATTGGCAGTTTTAAAAGTTCTTTTTATTTCCTTTGAATCACCAGTAATTCACATAGGCCTCAATATACAACCAGACTTTAATGATGTAAATCATTTTGTGTTTTATCGAAGTAGTTGAATTATCTTCCCCAACTTGGGTTCCCTAAAATGCTTTAATCATGATTAATCTAAAGAGACAGTCTTAAAACTTCAACCACAAGGAAGGACATTATGATTATTTTTGGTCAGCCAAAGAATTACATAAAAGCGATGTTTTCTATGACACTATTTTTTGAAATAATTTTTTCTTCTAAACTGAAAAGTAATGGAATCTAAAAATATTAACATTTAAATTTTCATGCATTTTATTAAGTTTTTCAAAATTTATCACTGGAGAAATGAGAGAAAAAAGGAGAGAGGTGGAAGAGGCATTTTGCAATTTATCAAATATCATGGATTTTTGTTTATTTATTTATTCGATGTCTTATCTGTTTTGCTTTTGCCAGATTAGCACTAGCTGATTATATTTTTCACGTAAAAGTCTTCAGTTAGGACGTGCATTTGTAAGTTCCCAAATATGACACTTGTTTTTGTGTATAATATGTTCCGAATAAGAGACAGGAAGAAGTGAGAATGGAGCATGAAATCAAATGTTTAAAACCAAAGACATCTAATTTGAGAAAAATATAGATAAAAACTGAGATTAGAGAAAAATAAAAATAAATAAAAATAAATAAATAAATCCAAACACATCATCTCCCAGCCTCACAGACCTCTCAGATTTTCCTACTGTCACCTTTCGTTTGTTTTCAAAATCCTCATTACTCATGTCACCCACATTTGAAACTTTGATGACATCTTTCACTCTTTCTTATTGCTTAGGTATAAGCTGTCATCACATAGCATTGTTGTTTGTTTTGTTTTGTTTATACCATTGTGCAATTGGCACAAGTGAGAAAAAGACTGCTTGAATATCTTGTCAAATGTAACTTTGTATGACACTGCCAGAAACATAGAAAACCGAATCTTTCAGGTTTTTTTTTTATTATCATAGCAGAGGATTTTATATAACCTGTCCTCTCAGATTAAAAAAAAAAATCTTAAGAAGGCAGCATGATATGTTTCTGAAAGTCTTGCATAGTTGCTAGGGGAAAGAAGAATATTATCTCCAGCGGTCAACTATTATAATACACGTTACTTAGATGAAGAGATGGGTTTTCTATCAGCAATTTTCTATTAACAATTTAGCATGCATTAGTTCGTCTGATTAACCAGCTAAAACCTTGGAAGACAGGGAAAAACTTGCTTCCCAGCTTCCCATTTGGCCTTCCGCCAAGCAATCTTCTTTGACAATGACACCAGTGACATAGTGTCTTTTTAAATGCAAAGCTAATCAAGTTACTCCTCCATATAAAATCTTTCAATGGCTCTCATTACATACAAAGTGAAGTCTAAAAACTTCTTGGTGATTTGGCTCCAATCCACTTTTTTCAACCTCTCTCATCCTTGGCTACTCCTCCAAGAGCACCATTATATTGTCATTCCACCATTCCACGGTGACCCTGCTCTCTCCTGCACATGCTGGAAAGTCTCTGGGATTTTCACCCAATAATTTACTTAATTATCTTCAAGCAATTTAGGTAGCACCTCCTCTCTACAGCTTATACCAGTTATGAAAACTTAGTTTATTTATTCATTGAACAGGAATATATTGAGTACCTACTTCCTGCACAGAACCACTCTAGGGCTGGAGGTGCTGCTGTGGTCAAGTGGATCAAGTTCTTCTTCTCATTGAGCCAAAGGCAAGTAAGAAGCAGCATGGAAGAGTCCTCCTCTCTCTGTCCTCCCCATTTTCTGCTTGAAGAAAGGATATAAATTCTCCTTTACTGGAGACAACTCTTATAGCCCAGAGATGGCCCTGGAGGGATATTCTAACAAACCTTACTCCATTAGTTTTTTCCCATATATTTACCTTGCCACGATTTCCACCTTTGGAAGCCTAGGACCACCTTCTTCTGTCTTGTCATTTCCCTGTAGATGTGTTGTTCTTTGCAGAAGGTGCTCTGCAAGTCAGAGTCCTGAGGCACAGCCTTGAGTTTTAGTAGACCCCTCTTATCCACAGTTTCGCTCCATGGTTTCAGTTACCCACAGTCAACTAAGGTTTGAAAACAGGTGAGCACAGTACAATAAGATATTTTGATAGAGAAGGAGAAAGAGAGACGAGACAGCACATTCACATACTTTTATTACAGTATATTGTTATAATTGTATTATTTTTTATTTGCTATTGTTTTTAGTCTTTTGTGATGCCTAATTTATAAATTAAACTTTATCATAGGTATGTATGTATAGGAATAAACATGGTGTATATAGGGTTCAGTACTATTCTCAGTTTCAGGCTGACCCACTGGGGGTCTTGGAATGTATCATGTGCACATAAGGGGAGACTATTGTTAACAGAAAAACCAAACTCTGTAAAAATATTTCAAAGAGGTTTATTCTGAGCCAATATGAGTGACTGTGACCCAGGGAAAACACAAACTCAGGAAGCCTTGAGTAAGTAGTCCTGAGGCAGTCAGCATGTAACTTTGCTTTATACATTTCAGGGAAACAGAAGTTACAAGTGAAGTCATAAATCAATACATGGAGGTTATGCATTGGTTTAGCCCAAAAAGATAGCAAATCTTGAAGTGAGGGCTTACAGGTCACAAGGGGTTCAGACATTCTTTAATTTGCAATTGGTTAAAGGAACAAAGCTTTGTCTAATAACTTGCAATTAGCAGAAAGGAATGTTTAAATTAAGATAAGGATGTCTTCTAATCATGTGATATTATGTAAGAGTCAGGTTGTGAAAGTGAGCCTTAATAGACTGGGTTAAACTGATCTATTAAGCAAAACTGATGGTCTGCAGAAGTCACTTAACCCTTGTCTGGTATAGGTCTTGTTTATAATTTGGTGTTTTATTGCCACAAAGAGTCTGTTCTGTCAGTCTCATGTTCTATATTTTAACATTAATGCTGGCCAGTTGTTGTGTCTAAATCCCAAAAGGGAAGGGGTATTATGAGGTGTGTCTGACCTCCTGTCCCCTCAGGGCAGGGAACTCAGTTTTTAAAGTTTCCCTGGGGTCCCCTTGGCCAAAAGGGTGTTTGTTCAGTCAGTTGGAGAGCTTTTATTTTTAGTTTTGGTTTACACTATTATACTTTTCATTGTGGTTTCCCCCATGTGATGTGCACTGTACATTTTAATAAACTGTTTTTCTTATTAATTTCTCTTTTGTCACAAGGGTCTGTTCTAACTATAAACTTATGAGGGATAAGGAAAATTATATGTCCAATACTGAAAAGAGGCAAGAAAATATTTTTCCCAAGATTTTCTAGAAAGAAACACAGTCCTGATGACACCTTGAGTCTAACTCAGTCAGACTGGTGTTGGCCTTCTGACCTACAGTAAGATTATAAATTCATGTTGTCATAGGCTGCCAAATTTGTGGTATTTTTTTTTTTTTACAAAGCAAGAATAAAGTAATACAGCAAACTACTTAATACCATATAGTCAGGATGCTATCTCTGAGGAATACTTGAGCTGATGGAACACCTAAATGATGACAAGAAACTTAGCCTTTGAATTTCCCAAGGAAGAAGAGTTCAGACAGAGGAAAGAGTAAGTGTCTAAGGTTGGAGCAATCCTGGTATGCTTTAAAGAAATACTGAAGGGCAATGTGCTAGAACATGCTAATATGAGAGAGTGAGATAGAGAGAGAGAGAGAGAGATTAGTGCATGGTGAGATCAGAGCCCCAGGCGAGTGCCTGGCCATTGAGAACCTTTTGCTGACAGCACTTCCACTGTGGCGCCTTCTTCCACCATAGCGTACACATATGGCAGCCCCCTCATTACACTGTGGGTCTCTGAGATCTTCAAGAGTAGGGACTGGTCCTATTCATCTTTGACCCTCCTGCACAAAGTAGTTTTAGTGCCTCAAACATAGCAAGCACACAAATGTATAGCTGTGGGGTTGATACGTGAGATTCTTTAGAAAAACAGAACGATAGTAAAATCCATCTCTGTTGCTTTAGGATTATTGACTACTGGAGTCTCTTTGACTTTTAACTTCTTCTTGGTTGTCACCATTTGGATAATCATTTTATGGTATATGAAGGGGAAATGATCTGTGGTGGTATGTGAATCAGAAGGCATAAATTCAGGTAATTAAATAAATTGTTGACGGGGGTCCCCGGTGGGAATTTCCTCAACTCCACTACCATAATTGGATATATTTCTAGCTTTAAAAATAGTAGCCATTGGGTGTGTACCAGATGAAGAATTCTCCTAGCAGTTACATTTATTTTCTGAAATCAAAATGGAGATATGTGCATTCAATTACTGCTAATGTTTGTAGAGGGTTCATTAAGTGCCCAAAGCTAATCTCATTCAAGCTTTGCTCCATCCACAGGTAGGTACTTTCACCACTGCCATTTCACGGATAGGAAAGTCAGCCACAGCTGAGTTAAGCAAAGTTGCCCAAGAAAGCAATGCTAGGCAGCTGACTATGACCCCAGGCTTCTGGCTCCAGAGGCTAAATTTTTATTGTTGTTGTTGTTATGAATATTATTTTTAAAAAATAGATTTAGGGGGTACAAATTAAGTTCCATTATATGTATATATCTTATCATGGTGGAGTCTGGGCTTTTGGTGTGTACCCATCACTTGAGCAGTGTATATAGTACCCCATAGTACCAGGCTATATCATGGAAGGTGCATAACGAAAGTTAAAAACATTAAACTTCTCAGAAAAAATTACCAAAGAGTCCATGTCTGGAATTTAAAGGTATTTAAAATTTTGATTATACTACAAGTCAGGCTATTTTTTTTCACTCTCTGTGGTTTCTTCATGAATTAAAGATTACCAAAAAAATCTTTTTAAAAATACACTTTTGATGGAGCGAAGTGGGGAGAGGGCTAAAAAGGCATATCTTTCTTCAAATTGTCTATTAAAAAGGATTAGCTTATTTTCCAATATTATGATCAGAAAGAGCAAATGCAGCTGCTTTTGTCACTGTGATGGATGGAATAAAATATTTTGAGTTTAGATAATTTATTTCATTTTTACAGTTGAACTGCCTTCCAAGACAGTTCCAATTTGTGATGTAATCTCCAAACATTTATTTTTTGTCTCTAATTTGAAGTAGTCTGGCAATATCTTCAGTCCAGACTTAGTAGTTTGTATATTTAACCAGTCAATGCTAAATTACTTTCAATAAAATTCATTCAGACTGTGGCTGTCATTGAAGATAACAGTGTGAGATATGTATATTTTCTGCCTGATTCAATTGCCTGAGATATTTTAAAACAATCTGAGAAAATAAATGGAATAAATAAAATCCACACATGAAAATAAATACCTTCATTTTTAATTTGTTATGTGTACTGTAGTTCCCATCCATTAGTTATTCTATTTAAATTATAATGAATTGGCACAGAAAGATGCATATCTTTTGAGATTGGCTCTGCTGTGTGGACAAAAAGAAAGAAGACCAGAAATGAAAAAATACTATTGAGTTCTTGTTCAGTTCTCATATTGATTCACTGGATAGCGTGAAGATAAATCACATCACATCTTATTTGTGTGTCCTGCCACTGACATCAAGAGGGTAAGAGTGAATCTTGTGACTATTACTTCCTCATGGGCACCGTCCTTATCGATACCCATTTATTTATCAAATATTTGCTGCATACCAGACACTGTTCTAGATATTGCTAGAATTGCAAAAATAAGTCCCAATTAAATCCTAACTTTAAAAATCTTATACAGTTGTCCCTTGATATTGGCAGAGAGTTGGTTCCAGGACCCTCCCATGGATACCAAGATCCATGGATGCTCAAGTCCCTTATCTAAAACTGTGAACTAGTTGCACAGACGCATAGAACCTGCACACATCCTCCTGAATACTTTAAATCATCTCTGTATTATTTATAATACCTAGTACAATTTAAATGCTATGTAAATAGTTACTATATTGTATTGTTTTTTATTTGCATTAATTTTTATTGTTCTATTGTTATTTTTTATTGTTTTTTAAAAAATATTTTCTATCTGTGGGTCGTTGAATCAGTGGATGTGGAGCCTACAGATACAAAAGGCCATTAGTGTAATAATAGAAGCATATCCAGTAATAATGAGTATGTAAGTATACTGTAAAGTATACTGTATACAGTATACTGTATACAGTATACAGCATACTGTAAGTATACTGTAAAGTATACTGTAAAGTATAAAACATATTATAATAAAAAAGCTGTAGTTATAGAAATCTCATATATTACTCTTACGCATCTGTTAAAATCTATATCTAAAGCCATCTCCTCAGTGAAGCCTTCCTTGGGTCCCCCAGGCTGAATAAGTTATCTGTCCTCTGCGTACACATAATTTGTAAGTTGAGTCTCTGTAATTTTCATCTGTATAAATACAGTGGATGTTATCTCTTTTAGTGAATTTAAAGCTCTATGGAGAAGGGACTGTCTCAGTCCTCTTTGTACCTCCACCATACCTGGGCTAAAGAACGCTAGTAACAGGGTTCGTTAAATAAGTGAATAAATTAATCAATAAATGATGCAAGGTAGAAAGAGTATTTGAGGGGAGTAGATGAAATCATAAGAAAGGGACCAGATTGTGGGAGCTTTGAGTTGTGGGTAACACAACTGGGGCACATTGTGAAATAACAAAAAGAATATGGACTCTCATGTGACCTTAGGAAAGCTAATAATAATAGCTAATTTTTATTGAATGTTTAGTCACATGCTAGGCACTGTTCTACAGTTTTATGTGTGTCATTTTATTCATTCCTCACAGTAAGTAGATCCAGCTACTCTGATATTACTAAAGAGGAAACTGAGGCACAGAGAGCTCAGTGTCATGTGTAAGATTGCACAGCTAGCAATAGTGAGGTCTAGGTATGATTCAAGTCTAACCATTTTTTTTTTTTTTTGATACAGAGTCTCACTCTGTTGCCTAGGCTAGAGTGCCGTGGGGTCAGCCTAGCTCACAGCAACCTCAAACTCCTGGGCTCAAGCGATCCTTCTGCCTCAGCCTGCCGAGTAGCTGGGACTACAGGCATGCTCCACCATGCCCGGCTAATTTTTTCTATATATTTTTAGTTGTCTAGCCAATTTCTTTCTATTTATAGTAGAGACGGGGGTCTCGCTCTTGCTCAGGCTGGTCTCCAACTCCTGAGCTCAAACAATCCACCCACCTCGGCCTCCCGGAGTGCTAAGATTACAGGCGTGAGCCACCATGCCTGGCCTTAGTCTAACCATTTTTAATGACGGTTACAAAGCTGCCTCTAATTAGTTATATTTAGGCAATTTATCCAAGCCTTAATTTTTATCTGTAAAATGGGATTTGTAGAAGCTACCTTATAAGATTGTTATGATAATTCAATAAGAAGAAGTACATAACTGTCTAGCAGAGTACACACACAGCAAAATATATGTCTCAATAAACAATATTTCCTCCCCTCTTCATCAAAGGTTTAAAATAAACAAATTTTTGAACAAGATACATAACAAGATTAGAACCATGCTTTTCACATCATCAAAGGAACACTAAGGGATGGTTTTCTTGGACTACTTACTACAGCGGTGGGATGTCCAGTGGGAGACCACATGAAACAGCCTTACATGAATTCTAGAGGGTGGAACGTCCAAGACACATAAAAAGGGCCAGTCTGACCATTGGCGTATTTGTTGACTGGTTCTGTAGGAAATGCAGGAAAGCTCAGGCAGCATATTGTTTATGTAAAAAGTGTGAGGCTGGTGAGCCTCAAACCTCTAGGGAGTCTGGATTTAGTGGAATTATCATTACTGGTCACTTATACTTAAACAGTGGGCAAACCAACATGGCTCCCTTTAGACCTTAGAATGACAACCTTCCACTTCAGAAGAATTCAGAGTCACCAGAGTATTTACGTTCATTATGCTGCAATAGAATATGCAAACATGGCCAAATATTGTTCCGGATGTTTCTGTGAGGATATATTTGGATAAGATGTACATTTCAATTGGTGGACTTTGAGTAAAAAAGATCACTCTCCATATTGTAGGTGGGCTTTTCAATCAGTTGAAGTCCTGGAAGGAACAAAAGGAACAAAAGGCTGATGTACCGTAAGCAAGAGGGAATTCTACCAGACTACCTTAGGAGCTAAACTGCAGAATTGGCTCTTCCCTGGTCTCTAGCCTGCCCGACCACCAGGAAGATTTTGGACTTGTCAGCCTCCATAATCACATGAGGCAAGTCCTTAAAATAAATCTCTTTTTCTTTACAGATGGTCCCCTATTTACGATGGCTCAACTTGGGATTTTTCAACTTCATGACAGTGTGAAAGCAATACACATTCAGTAGAAAATATACTTTGAATTTTTTTTTTTTCCTTGAGTCAAGGTTTTGCTCTGTTGCCCAGGTTGGAGTGTAGTGGCATCATAATAGCTCACGCAACCTCAAAATCCTGGGCTAAAGTGATCCTCCTGCCTCAGCCTCCTAAGTATCTGGGACTACAGGTGCACACCACCACACCCAGCTAATTTTTCTGTTTTTTGTAGAGATGGGATCTCACTATGTTCCTCAGGCTGGTCTCAAACTCCTGGTCTCAAGAGATCCTTCCACCTCAGCCACCCAAAGTGCTAGGGCTATAGGCCCGAGCCACCATCCTGTTTTGAATTTTGATCTTTTCCCAGGCTAGCAATATGCGCAATGCTGGGCAGCAACAGTGAGCCCCAGCTCCCAGGCAGCCACAAAATCACGAGGGCAAACAACTGATTTCTATAGTATACTGTGTTGCCAGGTGAATTTGCCCAACCATAGTAACATAAGTTCTCTGAGCACATTTAAGGTGGACTAGGCTAATCTACAACATTCAGTCAGTTAGGTGTATTAAATGCATTTACAGCTTAGGATATTTTCAGTTTACAATGGATTTATCAGGATGTAACTGATCATAAGTTGAGGAGCATCTGTGTGCGTGTATGTGTGTGTGTGTGTATATATATATATATATACACACACACATATATACACACACATACACATCATATTGGTCTGTTTTTCTGAACAATCTTGGCTAATACACAGGTATTGTCTAATACTTTATTAAGTGATCAAAGAATGCAACTCTATTATAGCAAAATGTAATTGTTATGTATGTCATTATTGAAATACTGAAGATGTGTTTATGTTCAATCTCAAATTTATTTCCTACTGCAAAACCAAATGATTCATCTTTGTTCATTTAGATGTATTTTGATTTAAAAATCTATGTTTATATTTTTTGGAAATGGATAGCAGTTAACTTAGTACATTATAAATTAACCTCAAATTTCTCATTGAAAGTGCCTCTGGGCCATGGAGTAGGAAATGGGAAATACTGATGCGAAATGGGAAATAGCTGTCAGTGTCTTGGAGAAGAAGGTTGCTGGGGCCAAAGTCTTTACAACACAGCTTCTTGGCATTCAGCTTTTCTGATTTACCTGCTGCTCAAAAAGTGCTTAAGATTGTTCTAAGACCACATAAGACTGACTACGGTCTTAAGGGGGATGCTTCCATTTACCTTAAAAGTCCAAAAGAAATTGTTACAGAGAACAACTGACCTAGAGGATAGAGAATGGAGAGAAAGAGACCTTTGAAGACAAAAATTCCATTTATGTGTGATTTTGGGGGACAATCTTGGGGATAAGTTATATCATCTCAGTACTCCTCACACTGAAATGGTATTCCACAGATATGTGGAAAGTTACAGTATAAATGAAGTTCACTTTTCGCTGGAGTCAATTTTTTAGTTTTGTTGGAAAAGATTAATGATTGTACCTGGTCAGTAAGTTCAAACTGTTACTTCGTATTAAAACAAACATCCACATATTATGGTGCAGAATGCAAAACTTGCATAAATTTTACAAAACTTCTAAGGAAGTTTGCACTTACAAATGAGTGGCTTCCAGTGAGTTCCTAGTCACTATCTACTCTCCAACATAAGTTAAGATTGTGTTCCCCATTCCCCCAGCAGTGCACCTTTGACGGAAAAAGTTTCAAAAGCGTGGTTTTAAAATAGACCAACTTAAGAAAGTGGCAAGTATTGAAGAAGAGAGAAAACAGTTAGCTCCATTTGAGAGATCCCCCTTTTTTTAAATTAAAAAATGAAGTAACCCCCTCAAAGAACAGGCAATAGAAAGCAAGAGCAATGGACAGAGTGTGTTAATGACACTACTGTTTTGGTTTTGCTTCCCTTTCCCCATAAAAGTCCCCTTTTTGGTAAATGTTATTACTAGAGCCTTTATTTTACTTCTCATTTCAAGAACTAACATTTATTGAGAACTTCTAATCCAGATCTCTACATGGGTTTGCATAATTAATCTTTTCAACAACTCTATGAGACAGACATAATAAATAATCTAGTAAACAGCATGGATATACCCCAAGTTTCCAAAGCCTCTGGTTTTTGCACATTGCCATTCTGATTCCCAACATCTTGTCCTCCTGCTTTAATTAATAAAGCACATTTACTGGGCAGTAAACATGTCAAAGTTGAATGTATTCACATCCAAGTAATACTGTACTGTTGTTTTCAAGGCGGTCCATGTTTCATGAGCCTGCAACAAAAGGAAACACAAGTCATGATCTCTGAGTATGTAGAACACGTGTTGCATCAGTTATTCCAATTATCATACAGATATTCCTAAAAGACAGGGAAAAACATAATGGAAGGATTATACTAAGTAGGATTTAGTTTTCACACTTTTAGTTATCTGTTTACTTCAAAGCTCAAATGTTTTTCAGTGTTCGTGGGGCCACTGCATAAACCAGTGTGGCAGAGTCTTGCTACATTATGGTGTCTGTCAGTTGATCCCAGAACTGGTCTACAAGTAGAGGCAGGAGTGTACTTAGAAATTTCAACATTCTATAAAGAAGACACAGTCTACCAGCCCATGTAATTATTTAATTTGTCATATAAACAAATGGCTTGTTTTAATACCTCCAAATGATTCCTGCTAGGGAAAAATAGGTATAAAACTAGATGCATTATTCAGCTGGTGGTTTTCAGAAGCACATGCTTAACAGAAACAAGCCAATCCTGGTAGACCAGTTAAGACCCAGCCATGTGGAATAAGGATAGGATCGAGGCCCCATGAAAACAAGGATATTCCATTTTTTATGACTATGCAATCCTCATGCCTGGTGATAGTGAGAGCCTGATACATGTAGAAAGAAAGAATGAATAAGTGAAGGAATTAATTCATTCAGTATAGAGCTTTGTTTTTTAAATTGCTAAATTGTAAGAGGGAAATTATGAATAATTGAAATCCTCAGATAATTCAGCAATTTTATTTGGCCCAGAGTTTCCACGTCTTCTTCCATCAGAAAAGTAAACATGGAATAAAATGAGTCAACGCAAGTTTCTTCTTTATTTCTCTTGGAGTGGGAATACAAATGAATAGGAAATTGTACGCAAGGCAAGCAAATGAAGGAACAACATTAAAGGCTTGGATAATTATCAAAGAGGAAATTTAGCTACTGAACAGCTGAGAGTGAACTAAAATCTGATCACTCTCCCTTCATCCACCTGCACAAACATGTAATACTTATTAAACCTTGACTACATTACGCTAGGTCCTGGAAATAATCACTTTAATGGATAAGACATGGACCTCACCTTAGTAGTCTAGGTTGAGAGGTTGGGTACACAAAACAAATAATTCCAATTGACATTTTGAGAGTTATTCATATGTGAAATAGCGCGAAAAGGGGACAGAAGAAAGGACAAATGCCTCCTGGGAAGAAGGAAAAGGCTTCAGAGAGGAAGTGACATTTGAGCTTAGTCTTTAAATAAGAGGTGGAGTTTACCAGGCAAAGAAAGCCTCTTCATGGGGACGAAAGAGCAGGTATAGCTTAGAATGTCTGGAGAGGAGAAATCAGGGCTAGGCTAGTGGTGTGTTAATGTCAGCTGATGCAATGCCTATTTACAAAGATAAATGGTGAAGGACAATTTGTTTCAAATGCAAATACCTGATCAGCCAGTGTGTTTCTCCACACATTCGGACTGTGATCTGAGTCCCAGTAATCTGGCAAATATACATGCCTTTTGAGATGTAGGAACTGGTTTGCGGGGTCCTCCAGCAAAAATGGCGCTCCCAACGCTCCTGCAATAAAGAGTCAGAGAGCACAGCATCTTTTAGAGCAATAGTTTACATTTCAGTGTTTCCTCTTAAAGAGACATAGCTCTGGTCTTTGGCAGGCTGGATGCCTGAGAAGGAAACTCTGGAAAAGCGAAGCCCCGAAGGAGATGGCTGCTCCTTGGCCCTTCGTCACCATTATACTATCACCACCCAGTGTGACTTGTATATAGTTCAGCATGAAAGCCAGTGATGCACGGTGGAGGAGAAGGATTTCAAAGCTTCTGTACATGCTTGGGGACCTGCAGACCTGGATTCAAATTCCAGCTATATTTGCTTTTTTGGGAAAGTTGCTGAATTTCTTTGCACTCTAGTTTTCTTATATGTAAAGGGATATAATAATACGCACAGGATTGCCATAAGGATGTAAACTACCTGGATCAAACCAGGCAGTCAACGATCTCATTCTTGCTTTCCTACCTCTCCAAAATAGAACTTATCTTTCAGTTTGAAGTAGACTGCTCCAAAATCTGACACTGTGGTTTAAATTTTTAGTATTGATGGATCCATCCATAAACCAAACCAGCTTGTATTTTGTATTTCCAGGATTAAGAAGAAAAAAATATGATAATTTTTTAAATCCATACTTTTTTAGGATCTTGAAAATTTTAACAGTCTATATTGTGTTTTTACTCTTAAATAAAACACAGTTGTGTTCAGAATTGCAATTTGATTCTATATAAAGGAAGAACACACTTACTCCAGTCCTCTATATGGCAACAATACAATCTGTTTATTGTTTGTGATAAAGAAGCATTTATTACAAAATTTAATTGTAAGTAATGTTACATTAGACACTCAACAGCCTCTTCATTAACAGGCCTCTATGGACACACACTTCGTATGAACTGGGATTATAGCAAACTATGAGATATGAAAACTCCTCTGTATAGAGCTTTCTGTTTAGCTGGGATCAAGGGTCAAGATGCAAAACAAAACGAGGCAACACAGGATTTGATTATGCTAAAGAAATTTAAAAGAAAGTGTTGTTATTAAGCACTGGGGCACAAGCAGACATTTTCATGGTCAGGGACGTTGCTTAACCTGTTCTTTGAAGGAAAGATTAGATTTAGCAGGAAGGGAGAAGGAGCAATTTTTAAAAATTTTAAGCCAGAGGAATGATGTGTCTCATTATCTGAAAATAATAGTGAGAAGTGGCTAGGTAGATGAGTGTTACATATAAAAAAATCAGTTAACATTTAACTTCAGAAGATATTAGTGACTGATGCCAGAAGTAATACTGTCTTGCTGCAAACTAATCCAATTTAATACAATCCAACTAGCATGTCTATAGAACCCATTCCCTAAGATGGTTCCCAAAGATCACTGCCTTCTGGTATTCATATTCTTGTGTGATTCCTTCTTTTATTTAATAGGGCTGGCCTGTGTAAACATAGGATATTGTGGAAATGACAGAGTGTAATTTTTGTGGCTGGGATATAAAAGGCCTTGGAGCTTCTGCCTTGCCCCTCTCTTGGACTACTTGCTCTAAGAGAAGTCAGCTGCCATGTTGCGAGGACACTCAAGCAGCTCTGAGGAAGTAGCCCACAGGACAAGGAAATGATGCCTCCCACAAACAGGTATGTAAGTGAGCCACTGGGAAACCTGATGTCTTTGCTTCAGTCAAGCCTTAAGATGATTGCAATCCCCACGGACATCTTTACTGAATCATCATGAAAAATCCTGAGCCAGAACCATTGAGCTTAGCCACTGCCAAATTCATGACCCTTAAACTGAGATAATATATGTTTATTGTTTTAAGTTGCTAAGGTTTGGAGAAATTAGTTATGCAGCAGTAGATAAGTTATATGATGTATTATAAGCACTTACTAACGTCAAAGTAAATTGCTAATCACCAGGCTTGGGACTAGGGTGAGACAAGTACCTAAGGTACAAAATACAAGAAGAAACTCACTCTCAGGATTATGTAAATTTTGTGTCCTAAGTCCCTCACTTCCCTCGCCCTGTTCTTTGCTCTGATAATCATCACTGCATGGAAAGATAAACAAAAATAACCCTTGCTAATCACTGCTGCATGCAAAGATAGACAACAAATAACCCTGCCATTAAGGAATTCACATTATAGTCAGAGTTCATAGATAATTAGAAGATGATATATTGTAATCAGACCATCCATAGTGAGGTAATTAATTCTGATGTTGTCCTGGAGACCTCATAGAGAAATTGGTTTTGAGTTGGGCTTCAAAGATATGTAAGGTTTCAATAGGGAGGAGGAAGGGAGTGGCAGCAAAGTGCGTGGATTCCAGGCTGAAGGAGACTGAAGAGCCCAGGAACGGAGAAGCACAGTAAGATTTGGGGTCAGTGACTTTCACTTTGCCAATGTGCAGATGTCGTCAGAGATAACGCTGGGAAGATAAGTCGGAGCTTCACTCTGAATGATTTTAATAGTCATACCAAAAAGTTTGGGCTTTATTCTGCAAACAATTAATGATCACTTCTGAACCAGAAAATGATAGGAAGGACCAGATTTATTTTTCTAAAAATTGTTTTCTTTATGACAAAACATACATATAACTTATTTGAACCAGTTCTGAGTGTACAACTCAATGGCATTAAGAACATTCACAATGTTGTATAACCATCACCACCATCTATCTCCAGAACTATTTTATTACCCCAAGGGAAACTCCATACTCTTTAAACCATAACTCCCTGTGAGCCCCTCCCCCAGCCCCTGGGAACCACAATTCTACTTCCTGCCCCTATGAATCTGCCTATTCCCGGCAACACATGTAAGTGGAATCATACAATATGTATTCTTTTGTATTTGGCTTATTTCACGTAGCATAATGTCTCCAAGTTTCCTCTATGTTGCACAGGTCTCAGCATTTCATTCCTTTCTAAGGCTGAATAATATTTTGTAGGTATACACCATATTCTGTTTACCCATTCACGGGTTTAGTTTGAAAGATCCTTTTGTCAGTGGTGCGGAGGACAGATTATAAAAGGAAGAGAACAAAGCAAGGAACATGGGAGCAGAGGCTCTACTAATAGTCCAGACAAGAGATAAGTAGGCCCTGAATCTGGTAAGAGACAGGATTGATTTGAGAAAGATCAGAGGGAACCCTCATTCATCTGGGCTGACTAGTGTGGACTAACCAGCTTTGAATTTTTGCTTTTAGCTGACATGTGCTAATAGGTCACTTTTTAGATTTCTCTTCATACTCTTGGAAGAAAAGGTGTTAGGTATAGTGTTACATATTTTATGTAAAAATGTAACTTTATTATGACATAGGAAAGATTACAAGCCAGTAGGGGAAGAGGAGAAAGAGTCAAACAGCTCCCCAAAACCAGGGGTAAAAGGTGTAAACATCTTGGTAATAAAATCTCCAACCACAGCACAACCATCGGAATTTTTTCTTACAATTTTTTGTTTTCAAAGTCATAGTAAACGAAAACAGTCACTCGAATTGTCAAAAGAACAGCAATTTTACACAATGACAAGCAAACACACCAAGCTGAAATACAACACACTCGGGTATACGCGCTGCAGGGTGCTACCGCAAGAGGGGAGGTCCAGGGCCTGTTCGGGTGCCCGGGAGGGAGCCCAGGCCTCGGAGGGCCCCTGGCTGAGGGAGGCCGCCCAGCTCCCAGAACATCGCAGGGCTCAAAACTCTCGCTTCAAGAGTGTCTGAAGAGGGGAAGTCCACCTGTCTTACTGAGACGACAGCCAGCATCTCCAAAGTACCTTTTGTTTTTAACACACCCAGTGAGTCCCTTAGCGGCAAGATGCACTTTCTACAATCAACACCTACACGGGGTGGTCACTAGGAACGGAAAACCGTTTTCCTGAATTTTATAGCTGGGTTGGGAGCTAAAAGAAGATTCCGGAACCCATCATGCAAATATCTTGCTCCTAACAAAGTAAATTCCCATGAGCATATCAAACCCGGGCCCTAAGGCCGAGGGCGAGGCCGCGGCCAGCCTCGCGAGAGTCCTTGGCAGCGCCAGAGACTCCTCCGCGCAGGCGCAGAGGGGAGTGCTTCCTACACCCGTGCCACAGCCCATGAGGGGAATTCGGATACGAAAGTTTAATAATGCCTTTTAAGAAACAAAGTGGCTCCATCTCCCTTCCCAGTGCTAACATTTGTGGAGCAGTCGGCGCCCCTGAACACAGCAGCAGGAAGGGGTAAGGGGGCATGCGGTGCCCCCTTATTTTTCCGTTAAAAAAAGAGGTCTTTTTCAAAGCAAAGTGAGTAGCTATGCAAAGTAGATCCAAAACCATCCACAGATAATAAATATTTCTGAGTAAATGGTGCTTAAGGTTATAATTCACAGCTACATAATGAATCTGTAGTAATTGCTTAAGATAGTATTATTTGGAATCATCTAAAAATAAAACCAGTATTCTGCACCACAATTATCCTGGTGCAATGTACAATCACTAAGAAAGAAAATGCTTTACATAAATCTTGGCAGAGAAGCATGCTTTAAAATATATACCATAGCTATTTCAAGCTCTAATAATTCTGTCTTTTGTAAATCTTTTATCTTCTTTTTGCTCATGGAAAACGTTTTACTGATACAATCTCCTCCTCCTCCCTAGGACAAAGCACCTACCTCAGCATTATAGGCCCAACAGGCATCCAATAAATATTAATTGACGGCAATAATAACAATACCCACGAGAGAGACAGAAAGTAGTATTTATTATCCTACTTTACAAATGAGAAAATTGACACGGAGATGAAATGACTCACTCAAGGTCACATAGTAAGTTAGTGGCAGGGCTGGAAATAAAAATGCAAGTAATATAAAAGGGCATGCTATTATCCTCTCTGCTTGAGAAATTTCTCCTCCCTTTTTCATTCTGCCTGATCAACCTTGAAAGTTAGTGAGAGCAAGATTAGAGTTTTCAGTTTGTGATTCTGTATAATACTGCTGGGGCTTGAAAACCAAACCCTGAGTTTTATTGCTTCATTGGTTTTTATGTGGGTGTGTGTGTTTTTTTGTTTAATGTAGGTACCATCAACCAGGTTAATGCCTTTTTTAAACTTTATGATCATAAGCTACGAAAAATATTTTTCTCTTTCTTTCCAAATCCCTATACACCCTCCTTTTCATCCCATATCATCGTCAGTTTTAATTGGATCTGTCAATGTTCTATGTAAACATTTCTCAAATATCCTCTGCAGAAAATTCTGTACAGTAGAAATAAGGTGAATACTTTGGAGTATGGAGCTATTTGGGACTACAGTTCTCTTTACACAAACCAAGAAGGATCAGAGATCCAGAGTCTCTTCCTGGCCTTGCCAGTGACTAGCTAGGTCATCGAGCCATTTTTTATTCCTGCACCCCCATTTTCTGTTCTGTGAAATGAGTCTGGGTTATATGATCACTAAGGTTTCTTCCATCTGTAATATTTTGAACTGGAATGCATTCATAACAAATAGGTCATTAATCAAAAACTCCTTTCTCTGCATGATATCATGTCATTGGAAGCATATAAAATATGCTAAGTGAGCACAGTTCCTACTGCCTTCAAGGAACTTACCGAGAAATTCAGCAGTGAGACAGAAATAAGTGCAAGAAAGGCCAAAATAGACCTATCCAATAATTAAAGCAAAACAAATAACAATGCATTCACATTATGCACGAAGGGATGAGTGTTCAGCAAGGACTAATGAGTAGTATGGGAGTAACAGAAACTGCATGATTAGAAATGAAACGACTCTCTGTAATCCTAGCACTCTGGGAGGCCAAGGCAGGAGGATCACTTAAGGTCAGGAGTTTGAGACCAGCCTGAGCAAGAGCAAGATCCCGTCTTTACAACAAACAGAAAAATTAGTGGGGCATGGTGGTAAGCGCCTGTAGTCCCAGCTACTCGGGATGCTGAGGAAGGAGGATCACTTGAGCCCAGGAGTTTGAGGTTGCAGTGAGCTATGATGAGGCCACTGCATTCTAGCTGGGGCAACAGAGAGGGACTCTGTCTCCAAATAAATAAAGAAAGAAATGAGAAAGAAATGGAAAGACTCACTGTATTACTAGCACCAAGGGACAGTTGAAAAAGACTTTAAATTTGATGGTGGAGAAAAGACTGAATATTCTATATACTATGCACATGACTATGAAAATAGTACTTGTGGTATGAACCTATATGCTAAAAAATCCAGAAAATCTAATATGAACCAAAGATACAGAATTAAGGGGTGGAGTCCAATGGCAGATTTGTTTTCTTCCATATAGAGGAAGCTCATTTAGAGTAATTTCATGTCCCTCTTCGCCCCTGGGAAGGGGCAGTGCCTCGTTTAATTGGTAAATCTAAGAAGTGTAACTTGTCATATCCACCTGAGTTCTTTCTTCTTCTTCTTGAGAGTGAGCTGCAATCATAGGACACACTTTCTGTTCTGGTTCTGCAACCTGGAATTGGATATTAAATTTGCCACATTCTAGAGTCGAGTCATCAGGCCCTTCACATACTTATGCTAAGCTACATTTTTCAAGTTAGCCTTTCTTATAAATAAAGGAAATGGATGGCCTTCCATAATCGTTTTTGGTTTATTTCTCAACTTGATCAGAATCAGGACAAAGATAAAGGGTGCTATTTTGGGGAGGAGAGGTGAGGGAAGAGTGGCCTAGAGAACCCAACAATCTGTTGTCTCACAAACTCACTAAGAAATAGGGGGAAGAAACCAGCAGAGCACACATGAGGGCCCTCCAGCCAGCAGACACTTGTCACCCCTGGATAGCCGTAACTGTGAATTCCTCCCCTCGTGTAACCTTCAACATCTCTATGTCTCTGAAATAAATGTAATGAGATGCACTGAGAGCAAAAGACATCAAATACTGGCAGATCCATAGGACAGGTCCACTACTAACTATTTCCCTTAGGATCTGAGTGATACTGTTATTTGTGGTTTACCTGATAATGATATTTGGTACTGGAGATGGAAAATAAGCACTTTAGTCTTGCTCATTTTAAAGAATAGTCAGGTATGGAATACTAAAAGTAAAGCACTCAGCATTAACTGCCATGTGAGTTGTATTTAACTCATGCTAGTTTTGAGCCAGGGGCACGGTGGACCATAGGTAACTCACACGTCTCTTTACCTTGGGAGCTTTGTGGCGCGCAGGCAAGTCACACTGCCATGCTGTAGCATGCACATTTTGTGATGGGCAGCCCCCTGGGCAAAATCCTGCAGTTGGTTAGTGAAAATTTTACTTGTTGATGTTCTTATTGTTGCAATTAATATTGACAATTTAGGTGCATTTAACTCACGCACAGAAAACAATAAAAAATAACAAATTTTTCATTAAATTAAAAAGGATCATTTTGTTTTCAAAGTTTTTATTCTATTTTTGAAATAAAACACTGTGTTTCCCTAGGGAAAAATATTCTTTTTCTAGTGTGGCAATGTGTTAAAGAGTAATATTTATTATTTACTATTTTTAGTAGACTGAGTGTCAGTTCCTGCCTTTAAAATGTTTATTTTTTTAAACATGAAATATATGTCCAAGAAATTATGGACACACATAAATTAAGTACTAAAATAAAGTATAAATAGTCACTAGGAATTAAGTACAAAAGAAGGTCAGGAGAAAAGGATATACAAATGTCTGGGCAATAGGGTGAAATTATTAAAGATCTCTGTAAATGTAGCAAGAATTTTATGATTTTGTGGGAGATTAAAATAGTCATGTTTAGGTTCATTTTTTTTATATACTTGAATATTCTCTGTGTTAAGTAAATAATTTTCTTTACTCATAATGACATAGTCCTTTTTTTTCGTCCCACTCTTTTTTTTTTTTTTTGAGACAGATTCTTGCTCTGTCACCCTGGGTAGAGTGCAGTGGCATCATCATAGCTCACTGCGACCTCAAACTCCTGGACTCAAGCAATCCTCTTGCCTCAGCCTCTATAGTACCTGGAACTACAGGTACACACTACCATGCCCAGGTAATTTTTCTATTTTTTTTTGGCAAAGATGGGGTCTTGCTCTTGCTCAGGTTGGTCTCAAACTCCTGGCCTCAAGCAGTCCTCCCAGTTTAGCCTCCTAAAGTACTGGGATTACAGACAGGCATGAGCCACCACACCTGGCCTCTTCCCACTCTTAACTTTGATCACTGACCCAAAACATTATGGTGGAAGACAGAAGAGTTGTAGTTAGCACAATAGGTTCTCTCACTTTGTTTTAATTCAAATAAAAATTGGTAAGAGAGAGAGAGAATGGGAAAGAAGTAATTTGGGTTATGAGAGAGAAAATGTGAAGAAGAAAAAGAAGAGAAAGGAAGAAGGAGAAGAGAGAAATCAAGAAAAGAAATCAAAGAAAGGAGAAAAAAAATGAAGGGAGGTTACAAAAGACTGAAGACTACAAAAGATAAAAAGCCACAGGGCAGATGGGGAAGTGAAGTGACAGAGGGCAAAGAGGGTGGATGGAAAGGAACTGGAAAAACAGAGAAGTGCTGAACTGCGCAACCAGCTCTCACATTCCCGTCACATTCAAAGATCTGTTAATAGAATGCTTTTGTAATTGAACTTTAACTCAGTACGTCCAATTTATTGGCATTACAATTGCTGATGTGTTGAGTACCTTACAAAGTAAACAGGAGCTAGTATCGTTTGAGTTTAACTCAAATCTGTTCTAGCCTGCTCTTAACACACATACTAGGACATAGGCACTCACACACACTACCGCATAATTTCCTTGAACATGTTTTTGGAGCTGGCGGATCTTTTATCATTTTTAGTCTTGTGAACAAAGAAATTCGTAACTCATGAAAGGCAGCATTTTATATAATTCAATAGTGCCATCACTAGTGCCATGACAAATTATGCCATATGGGTAAGAAAATAGTTTTTCTGCAACATCCAGAGTGCTCAACGAATCTAGTCATAAGCAATGACATTTGTTTCTCCAACCAAACTATTTCCCAGTTTATTCTCACTATGCGCTTTCTCGAGAGCATCGATCAATCACAAGCCCAAGTGAGTAGGTAAAATTAAGAACAAAACCTGATAAAATAAACCAAAACTGTATCAGGGAATATAGACTCCTTAAGGAATTGGAGGGCTGCAAGGATGACTAACAAGGGCCAGTCTTTCTTTGGTGGAGAAGAAAGCAGAGAGGGATTGAAGGTGCTGACAGGGTTGTGGGGGAGAATATGTGTGAGCTTAAAAGCTCTTGTCAAAACACAAAAGAAAATTAAAAATCTTTCAAGACAAATTGGCATTGGTTACTAACTGCGGAGTGCAAAACAAGAGCTGGAACTACGAGAGAAACACAGACCAAAGGTGGTTTATTTTTCTGTCTAAAACCGGAAGACACACTTGCACTTTACGGACAGATCTGATGGCAGGTCGACAGTATGGGCACAGGACCCCCAAACCATCTCATGCCAAGGGAAAAATAAATCTATTTTTCAATTTTATCAGAATGACAATGAAAACAATCCTTTAGAAAATACACAAATTAGAAACAACCAAAACCTCAATATAATTCCTAATAATGTTCAAGAATGGTTTCCTTTAGAGAAACACTTTCCAAATATGTTTATTTGCCATATTTCCTCTATATGTAATACAAGGCTGTTTGATTTTAATAAATGCCCCGTTGAGATGGAACATGTTAAATTTAGTGCTGCTCTTCACCAGTAGCACAACCCGGAACTGTAACTGAAGGTCCTTGGTGTCCTGGTTCTGCTCTATTCTGTCTGATGAGGAGCTCCCTACCTCCTGGTCTTTTCTGGTGGGACCAACGGCTATAATACTGACCCCACTATTTTTCCAGGGGGAAATCCTGCCCTGTGAGCTGCTGCCTATCCCATGTCTGGCACTGCAGTGCCAGAGGGGACAGTTTGTGTAGCAGAAAGAAGAGTTTTGTCCTCAGAAATTCTAGATGTAGAATCTGGATGTGAATGTGGTTTCTACCCATGATTAACAGTGTAGCTTGGTCACTTAACTTCTCTAAGTCCTCAGTTCCCTCCTTGTAAAATGGGAAGTATAGCACCTATTTTCAGAGTGATCTTGAGACTTGACTAAGATAATGCATGTAAAGCCCCTGACACATAAAAAGAATTTAAAATAGTAGAATTAATATTTGTGATTTCATTATAGGAGAAGGCAGTTCTTGACCTGAATGTTTGGAGTGGGGGTAGTATTTATTTACTTTTTAGATCAAATTATGGTACTTGAACTTCTAATTGTCTGACCAGGGAATCAGCCCCAGAGTGTCTAAGTAACTATTTTGAAAAAACCCAATATGATAATTTTGGGACACTGCTCATAAATGTGCTTACTTGAGTAAGGCCTTTCATCATTTTTGGCCTCAGCATTTCTAACAGGAAAATGGATAACAAGACCTTCTCCCTACCTCTTTTAAATGAAGTTCTAAAGAAAAGTAATTTGCTAGACAACAAATCTGTAATGGAGAAAACGTTTTTTTAATAATGAAAATAAACATTCTTTCTTTAATTGTTGTTTTCTTATGATGAGCAGAAGGGCTTCAGGGAAGTGCAGATGAATAAGCTACATTCTTAAAAGAAAAATGGGGAAAAGAAGCAAAGAAAGTTGATTCAAGCTATTCTTTCCTACTCTAGAGCTATATGATTTAGAAAATGCCAGTTAAACCAATTATTAGTGTAATGAATGAATCTGGTTCTAAAGACTTCAGTCTTCTCAGTTTGGAAAAAAAAAAAAAAAAAAAGCTACTGTCCTGAGGTCTGAAGGGCTCACCCAGCAGGGTAAATGTGCCTCTGTCCTTAGTTACTAGTTCTCTGCTTGTTATTTCATGAACTTCAACTAGATAACTTTATTATTATTTTTTAAAGTCAAGTCAGTGAAACCAGTTGTTACAACGACAATAGACGTATTTGTAATCTCAGCTGAAGTTGGTTTATTCAGACTTGTTTCCTAAGAAAGTCTTATAAGTCTCTTAAAAAATTTTGCAGAACCATTTTCCTTTGTCAGATATTTTTGACCCTGCAGCAGTCACAGGTGAATGTGGATCAGCCGCACTGCTTTATCCTTGCGGGCATTGACCATCACACCCTCTAAAGCCAACTGCATGGATCAGTGGCCAAGGCAAAGCATTACGCTGATGAGTTATGACCAGCCCATGACTTTAACTTACAGTGAGCTCAGACACTCACTTAAATTGGGCCAGCCTCACTTTCTTCATCTGGAGATGTGGGCTGTAACTGTGTATGATGTATATGCCTTGGTGATAACTGCTTAATATAATAATAACTTGGCTAAAAATGTCTAAATCATATATTTAAACATGACCCAAATGCAAAGTGCAATGTTGATGATTAAAACTCTTTATTAAAGTTATTTCTATGTTTAGAAATTAAAGGCCAATTATACACACACATACACACACACGTGTACATATAGCTATATCTGCGTGTGGGAAGGACTTCAATAAAAATATAATTTTTTGCACGAGTCTCAAGCTTATCATAGAAACAGAAATGTATTATGATTTATGCATCTTCACCACAAATATTTATAAACTGTAGAGGTTTATCTGTGAAGGTAATTTATACCTTTGAAAGTATTTTCAGTTTTTGTTTCAACAAAAACAAATGACCTCTCAGTTCAATTCTGATATAAGCCTTTGAGTTACTGGGTCAATTTGGCAGCAAATCACCTGGCCTCTGGTGCCTTCCCTGATCTGCCTTTAAAGCACCACTTTGAGCTACAGCTTGCCCTAAAGGTTAACAAATTCACTCTCCCAAAGTACTTTGAGGTCTTCACATAATGGTACTATGTAAGTATTACAGTTTCTAAAAGATATTTTAAAATTTCTTTGTTCAAGGACACCAGAGCACTTCTTTGGAGGCAGCAATTAAACAGACTTGTTAGCAACAGTAACATGTTAATATGTTAACACATAATTAGGAATAAAATGATCACATACACACAATTAATATTAATGTGTTCAAAACCAAAGCACGACACAATATTTTGGTTCACCCAGTGCCGTAGAATAGGTCTATGGATAAAACGTGTTTGTTCATTTCTTTAAAAAGTCACAAGAGTATCAACCTGACGGTTGTAAAGGACATGCTAAATAAAGAAGAAATAGGTTCTTACCTATAAGCAGTGTTGAACACAGGGCTACTTGAAGCATTTTATAGGCCATGATCTTCCTATTTTGGAAAAAAAAGATTTCTTTATTTCAATTCAGCTGGAGCAAAGCTGAAGAGTCTATCAGATACTTTTCAGGAGTATAAAGCATTTCCTCCATACCAGGAAGCCCTGTGAACTAAGTCATAGAGAGGACCTTGCTTGAGGTGGTTTTTTATATGCGTCCTGCCTTTTTACCCTTTGGACTTTTTGAATTGACTTTTTACACACTGTTCTTTTTTTTCTTTTTTTTTTTTTGAGACAGAGTCTCACTTTGTTGCCCAGGCTAGAGTGCCATGGCGTCAGCCTAGCTCACAGCAACCTCAAACTCCTGGGCTCAAGCGATCCTTCTGCCTCAGCCTCCCAAGTAGCTGGGACTACAGGCATGAGCCACCATGCCTGGCTAATTTTTTCTGTATGTTTTTAGCTGTCCAGCCAATTTCTTTCTATTTTTTTTTTTTTTTTAAGTAGAGATAGGGTCTTGCTCTTGCTCAGGCTGGTCTCGAACTCCTGAGCTCAAACGATCCTCCCGCCTTGGCCTCCCAGAGTGCTAGGATTACAGGCGTGAGCCACCATGCCCGGCCTACAGGTTGTTCTTATATGGGTTGTTTACTAACTTTATCATCTACACAGACTAGTGTAATGTGAAAAAATAAAGGTGGAAAAACTGGATCACACATTCATTGCCGGTAAAAATGTAAAATAGTACAGCCACTGCGGAAAATAATTTGGCAGTTGCTTAAAAAAATCTGAGTGTGTAATTACTGTCCAACCCAGCAATTGCACTACTGGGCATTGGTCTCAGAAATGAAAATTTGTGTTCACACAAAAACCTGTAAAAAAATGTTCATAGCTGCTTTATTAGTAATATGCCAAAATTGGAAACAAACCAGGTGTCATTCAACAGCCGAATGCTACAATGTGATACATCTCTGACATGGATTACTACTAGCATAGATACAACATGAATGAATCTTAAGGGAATTATGATGGCTGAAAAAAAAGCCAATTCCAAATGGTTACATACTGCATTATTCCGTTTATATAATCTTGTTGAAAATGACAAAATCATAGAAGCAAAGAATAGATTAGTGGTTGCCAGGGATTAGGGATAGAGCAGGGGAGATGGGTGTGGTTTATAAAAGGGCACTATGAAGGGTCCTTGTGGTGATGAAACCGTTCATTGTCATTACCATGATGGTGGATATGTGAACATAAATGTGATGAAATTACATAGGACTAAATATGTGTATCACACACATACACACACACACACACACACACACACAAATAAGTACAGTCATCCTTCAGTCTCTGTGGGGGATTGGTTCCAGGACCCCCAAGATATCAAAATCCATGTATGCTCAAGTCCCTGACATAAAATGGCATAGCATTTGCATATAACCTATACACATTCTCTTGTATATTTTAAATCTAGGTTATTTGTGATACCTAATACAATGTAAATACTATGTAAATAGTTGTACTACATTGGTTTTTAAATTCGTATTATTTTTATTGTTGTATTGTTATTTTTAATTTTTTTCCCCCAATATTTTTGATCCATGCTCGGTTGAATTGGTGGATGTGATATGTAAAACTGGGGAAATCTGAATGTGACCTATAGATTACAATAAATGTCAATAGCCTTGTTGTGATATTGTACTATAGTTTTGCAAGATGTTACCATTGGGAAGAAACTTGGTAAAGGATACACAGGATCTCTCGGTATTATTTCTTACAAGTGTGTGTGAACTCATATATTTCAAAATAAAAAGCTTAATTAAAAACAAGGAGTGTTTAACTGCATTGTAAAATTTATTTGTTTCCAACAAAAGCACATAATCAATAAAACCAGAACACTACTTTCATTTTTCAAACAATTGCCCTTTTCAGTGGCTTAACAGTTAACTACGCTAATCATCATACAATTTATTCTTAATAGCAAATTATGCATCTATTAGCCAGTCTCATCAAGATGATGCAATCTGTAATGTATAGGTATAGATATATAAAAACGGTAGAAAACCACTTTCTGGATGTCTATCTTTGAATTGCAGAGGGTGTTCAGGAATCTAGATCTGCCTACCTGGGAGTGATGACCCATTTACTGATGGAGGAAAGGCCTGGGAAGACAGATACCTGGAACCAAACACAGCAAAATCTTGGAAGCCCAGCCCATGTGTCCATCTATGTAAGATTTTGGAGATGCAACAGCCATTGCCACAATTCTGTAAGTCCCTTTCTTTCTTTCTTTCTTTCTTTCTTTCTTTCTTTCTTTCTTTCCTTTCACTTTGTGGAGAGGTATAATTTTAGTTGTGTGATAGAGTAGAAGAATCTCAAGAAAATCAAGGGAAAAATACCATTCTTTTTTTAACTTGAAGGTCATTGAACCAAAAGAGAAATTTATCTTTCTTTCCTCTACTTCTATCATTCTTCAACTTTTGGACCTAAAGTGAAGCTGGTCTGGAGGAGGGATGGGAGAGGGGGTTTGCTTCCTGTCTTTTTTTTAACCTTACTTCTCTCAATGAGTCATTCGTTAGTCAATTATTTTGGATGGACTGTATAATGCAAGCATAAAATAATAATACCTGTTCCATGAACTTTACACATATTGTCTCATTTAATCTTCACAGCAATTCTATGGAGACAGTATTATTATTTTGTAGATAAATAATCTTAGATGCAGAGAGGTTTCATAAATGTCCTAGAAATGTTCAGAAATTACAGAGGGAAGCTTTGCAGCAGAAGTAGAGGTATTGCACATGCATAGGAGCAAGAGCCAGTGAAATGAGACAAATTAGTTGAGACTGGCCCCAGATGGGCCCACAGGTGAATGTGGTCTGAGTAACTCAGTTTTATAGGGGAAGTATAGATATAACAGAAGATCTTTCATGGGCCAGAAAATGTCCTTCCTGGTGGACAAAGCCTTCCCTGATCCCCTAAATCAGATTCGGCTGCTCTTTCTTACATCTGCATACCTTTAGTAGGTAGGCCATGTTTCCCAGCATTATGGTGACATATACATATTTCAATATTCCTGAGCAGATTACAAGTTTCCCAAAGGCTGGTACTG
Source organism: Indri indri (assembly GCA_004363605.1). Classification (NCBI taxonomy): domain Eukaryota; kingdom Metazoa; phylum Chordata; class Mammalia; order Primates; family Indriidae; genus Indri; species Indri indri. The sequence continues at coordinate 58,213 of RJWJ010002218.1, forward strand.
CATCTTACTCCTATTTGTGTGTCTTCAGTGCCTAGCTCAGTGCCTGTCACATAAGAACCCTAAATTGAGTCAATATTTTTCTGCACTGGTCTATCAATTTATAGCCTTATCCAATTGGGTGCAGAAAAATATAATGTACCAGTTTTGTTTTTATGTTGAGACTGTGGTTTGTTTTCCCCAGAGCTTGTCTTTTCTCATGATCAATGAAAGGAAAAAGTTGGAATCTATAAAAATTGGCAATCTTAATTATAAAGACAGAAATGCTCTTTGAAATTAAATTGGAATATCTATCTTTGAAAATAGAAAGATCAAGTGGCATGAATTAATGAAGCTCATCAATGGACTCTGTTTACCACTTTGATGCTTTATAGTTAGAAATCATTACTTTAATATGATATGATAGACCTTGGTAAGCTCCCACAGTCTGTTTCATATCAATGAAGTATAAATGTTAGAAGAAAAACATGTGAAATCAGATCCAACATTATAAAAAAATAATTTAAAGGAGAAAAAAGAAAGGAAAAAAAACTTTATTCTACCAAGGAGCAAGCTGAACTTAGTTTCTGCTCTGAGTCATGCAATCAGTGCAATCAGACCCAATAAACTGCAAAGCTTTTGAGAATGTAATGCTCATTAATAAGAGTCTGATAAGAGGTGATGGTGGGCATGGTGCAGCTTGGTATGACTCAGTGTCATCACCAGCGTCAGTAAAAGGTGGAGGGTCAGCCGATGAGTTAGGGGAAGAGAAGATATTAACTCTTACTAAGCATTGTAAGGAACTTCAACTATTAATGCATTCAACCTGTTGAAAGTGAACTGGTGATAGCACTTACTTTCATGAAGTTATTTGAGGTTCTCAAAGAGTTGCTAAATGAGAACAAAATTCTACCATAGTACCTCGTAGGGAGTCATTTTAAAACTGACTTCCCAACAGATATAGGTTTTTTATAATTTATATTCTGAGTATAGTGTGTAGTCATTATCAACTCAAACTTCTTAGGGGGGCCATTTTCTTCCCAGGACGGAAGGAATACCCTTGCACCTGGGGTTATTGGCTGGCATTTAGACACAGAATGTCACACAACTGCATCCTAAGAATGAATAAGAGTTTCTGTAAGGTCCTGAGCTACATTCAGAAAAGTAGCTTTTTAGCGAGGCTCAAGATGTCAGATTCAGACTCAGTTGGTGTAATGCAGAAATTACTTTGGAATAACTACGTAGAACATGGTTTTGTCTTGGAAGCTGGAACTTTTGTTTTCATTCTTTTTCTTGATTTATGAATAAACTGAAGCCTTCCTAAAAACAAATGGGTATTTTCTCCCACTAACATTTCCCCTCAACTCAAGAACACTATACTCTCTCTTACCATCATGCCTATTGAAGCTTAATTGCTGCTGTCACCAGGATATGGGGGCATGTACTCACCATATATTAACAGTAGGAGCTGGATTAACTTGGAAAAATTAGCAAAAATGTTAGAGAAATGTATTCTACCCTTGAATTCATTTTTAGTGTGATTGCTGCAGATTAAAAAAATTGCTTCAGCCTAAGATGTCTTAGGTTTAATGTAGTTTGGAAATGCAGTTTAAGGACTTGCATAATAGGCTTCCCTTTTAGTATATGTAGCTAGCACAAGGTCTTTGAAAGATTGAACTGATCCTACTTAGTTTGGGGAAGGGGAGAACACCCCATTATATGGGGATTAATTGTCATCTTAAGATCTAGGTCACTCATATTGTCCAAGGTCTCCTTCCCCCTTCTCTTCCCTATTTATTTCCTAATTTTTACATCCGCCACAGAGTAGTATAAAATACAGAAAGTGGAGAATTTACAGTCTTATCCTTCAATTGTTATTCATTCATTCAATAACTATTTATTGGGCACTTCCTATGTTCTAGGTGCTTTTCAAAATCCATCTATTTTGAACACATTCCATGTGCATTGTTCCAAATACTAGAGTTACAACAAGATATCACAAGTTTTTCTTGTGTGGGAGAAGATAATTTCAGGGAAAGTTTGCCAATGAAGTGAGTTGGAATTTTCCATGAGGACAATTGAGTTGGGGCAGGAAGAAAATTCCAGAAAAGGAAAGCATGGATAAAGATTGGGGGGCTTGAATGGACATGATACATTAGCCAGGCACCATTTGGAGCTATCACAATAATATTTGTTAATACTGGCCTACTTATCAAAATTTTCTGTGTTACTGGTGCTCAATGATTTCAGCGATTTCTATCAGTTGTCGCTATAAACAAGCTGGAATAATTTAAAGATGTGTCATTAATACAAATGTACACAGTCTAGCAGTTTAAGTAAAAATGCCAATCTGTTTTATGATATGGTGTTGGAATCACACAGCTTCTTGATTAAGCTTTGAGGTAATTCGTGCCAAGGCATTTTTCTCGTTACACTCTGAATAATTGATAGTTGACAATACGTGACATTTATTGAGCATCGGCAATGTGCTTGCTCGCTTACAGAGCACAGAACTATCAAGGGACCCTGCCCAATTGGCTCACTATCAAAACACAGTCTGTCATTTGTTAAGTCTTCCGTGCTTCACTAAACCAAAAGCCAAAAAAAAGCATTTCTGGAGATTCATTGCAGAAGTGAACTGGGCCGGATTTTCTCTGCAGGTAGCTCTGTGGACATTGGTATTAGTTCCATAGGGAAGCAATCTGTTCCCATGGTTCTGGTAATATCAGAAGATAATCTACTGTAGATTTGAAGTAAAGGCTGTTCTATCATTTTATGATGCTTTTCTTGCTGCAACCTGTAATTGAGCCCTGAGCAGTGTGACTCTCTTAGGATCAAAATGTAAGTACATGTGTTTCAGCCTAGTGCATATAAAACCAACGGTTGGATTCTCCAGGGAAAGGCTTAGCTTTGAAGGATTTAAAGTATTGCTTGAAATTCCTGGGTCCTTGAGGAAAAGATGGGAGACTTAAGATATATCAGGGGATATGGAAGAGGGCATATGAAAATTAAATGCCATGGGTGAGTAGAGGAATTGGGCAGGGTAAACTGAAAATTCTGGGTCCTGGGCTGGAAGGTACAAGAGGTTAAAAGGAGAACATGAAGGATGCCACAGTGGCTGCATAAGAATGACAGAAATTACTTCCATTAATTATGGTAGGGTAGTTGTATTAGTTTTCTAGGGCTGCCATAACAAGATACCACAGAATGGGTGGCTTAAACAATGGAAATTTATTTCGCACAGTTCTCAGGCTGGAAGTCCAAGACGAAGGTGTTGGCAGGTTTGGTTTCCTCCAGGGTCTCCTTTTTTGGGTCTTTCTTGGTCACTCTCTTGGTGCCTTTTCACATAGTCATCCCTCTGTGCACACACACATCTCTGCTGTCTTTCTCTGTGCATCCTAATCTCCTCGTCTTGTAAGGACACCAGTCAGGTTGCATTAGGGCCCACCCTAATGACCTCATTTTAAATGAGTTACATCGTTTAATGATCTATCTGCAAATACAGTCACTTTCCAAGATATGGGGAGGTAGGGCTTTATTTACTATATGAATCTTTAAGGGGAAGGGACACAATTCAGTCCGTAACAGTAGCAAAGACAAAACCCTTCAAGTGTGGGTAGTTTTGTTTCTTTCAACTCCTGTTTCTCCATAAAAAATAGAAGTTTTTGGAAGGTTGGTAGAAAATATCAGAGGGGAAGAAGAGCCCTGTAGGATCTGTCGGCTGATGAATTGTTTTTCCTTGCCCTTCTTTCTTAGATAGAAGAGAGGTTTGAAAAAGACAAGAAATACTCTCCAAAATTTTCCCTTTCCATCTGCTCTGATTTAGTTCCCTACCTAGGAATTCGAAATTGTTAAATTATTTTTATCTCTGGGTCAACATGTTGAGGCTAATGTAAAATTTTAGTTGTACCTAATACCTGCCATGTATAGAAAGCTTCCTGCCAAGGGATGCAGAGAAAAGGGAATAGTTATACACCATCGGTGGGAATGCCGATTAATACAACTGCTATGGAAAACAGGATAGAGATTTTTCAAAGAACTAAAAATAAAACTACCCTATGATCCAGCAATCCCACTACTGGGTATCTATCCAGAGGAAAAGAAATCATTATGTCAAAAAGACACCTGCATTCATATGTTCATCACAACGCTACTCAAAATTGCAGAGATATGGAATTGATCTGAGTGTCCATCAATGGATGATTGGATAAAGAAAATGTGGTATATATATGCACGTGTGTGTGTGTGTGTGTGTGTGTGTGTGTGTGTAATGGAATACTATTTGTCCATAAAAAAGAGGAAGAAGTTCCTCAGATAGAATTCACAAATTTCTCACGAACCTTAAAACCAGATATTTGATTTATGCCTGGTCATATAATAGACGTTAAATGAATTATTGTAATTATTTTTCTTTGTTATCAATTGTAATGTATTTCTCTGAGAATATTATCCTTTGGAACTAGAAAATCAAATGTACTGCTTGTTCCAAGGAACCTGAAATTATGATTATCCCCAATTCCTAGGAGGAATTTTGTAAAGATTTCACTTTTAATAGAGATACAATGGTTACAGAGTCCAGCCCTTGTGATGCCCCCATGCCTTTGATTTTAGAGGGATGCCACATTCTCCACCGTTACCGTCAGATTTTCTGTTCAGGAGTAATAGGCCTTTGGTTGCTCTAAATGAGAATTATAATGCTATACACAAGAGAGCTTTGGGTGGAGATGAATGTGGAAGGGTAATCCTGAAAAGGAAAATGAGAAAAAGGAAAAGAAACTACAAACCCAGAAAGAGTAAACAACATTAGGACTCAATCTAAGATAATTAAACACAGATATTTCTGGTCTTATTGAAATAGGTACAAAGATGAGACCATGACAGAGGTTGCGGTATGTTTGTGCACAAAGGGAAGGTGGAAGACGGAGGAGTGGGTAGGTGTATGATCAACTATATACTATTCTATCATGTATCTAGCTGTCTTGAAGAAAGTTTTGAACCCTTAAGTTGTTGAAATAATGTGGGACAAATTTTAATAACTTCATCCAAGTCTAATGAGCCCAGTCCCTTGAGCTCCTTGGCATATGGCACTCACCTTTCGGGGGGAAAATCCTGCCATTGGGAAGGTGGTGATAATATTTGTATCTCTAGTATTTATGGAGATTTTTATCTGTAAGGAGAGTTGGATATAAGATGAGAGGAAATATCACTTTTGGAGTGGTGATATCCTCTCCACATATCACCCTTCATTGGTGAGAGGAAACCTAGTGATAGGATGGCACCAGGGACCGGTTTCATAAAAGACAATTTTTCCCCAGACTGGGGTGGGGGTGATGGTTTTGGGATGATTGAAGCACATTACATTTATTGTGCATTTTGTTTCTATTATTATTACATTGTCACTTGCCACTCTCTGATAGGGTTTTGATATGAGTCTGCAAGCAATTGATTTATTATGGTCTCTGTGCAGTCAAACCTCTCTGCTCATGATAATCTGTATTTGCAGCTCCTCCCCAGAGGTAGCATCACTGCCTCAGCTCCGCCTGAGATCACAGGGCATTAGATTCTCAAAAGGAGGGGCAACCTGGATCTCTCAGGTGCACAGTTTACAGTAGGGTTCGTGCTCCTATGAGAATCTAATGCCGACGCTGATCTGACAGCAGGTGGAGCTCAGGCGGTGATGTGAGCGATGGGGAGCGGCTGTAAACACAGATGAAGCTTCACAGGCTCGCTGCCCCTCACCTCCTGCTGTGCGGCCCAGTTCCCAACAGGCCACAGACTGGTACCTGTCAGAGGCTCAGTGGGTGGGGACTGCAGCCTTGGGCAATGGGGTGATTAGCTTTGGCAAGGAGTGATATTCTGAGTAGAGCCAACAAACTAATTTACCAATTTGATGGTAACTGATCAGAGGGTAGAGACTGCTTTTTCTAGGAATAGGGGAAGGACAGGTGGGAGATTTAAAGAGATAGAGGTTAGTCCCCCCAAAGAATGAGACTGAGAGAGAACCGTTACAGAGAATGATGCGCAAGCAGGAAGTTACGGTGGAAAGGATTCAGACTCAAAACAAACAACTCCCCTCCCCTCCCAACTCCCCACACCAAACTTAATGATTTGGGTGAAAAGGTGTGAAATTTGGAAACCTGAGAGATGTTGTGGATTCTCAATCCCCACCCCCCACCACTGCTTATCAAAACCTGTTGGCATTTTTTATTGATTCAATGTTTTCCAATAGCATTTCATATTATCGTTCAGAAGACCCAGGAAGATGATTCATCATTAACCTTAACACCAGGATAAGGTCTTAGAGCAAGTGCCAGCAAGCAAGCACCTGTGAGCGGGTAATATCAGTGTTCCAACCCGGAACCTTGAAACTAGCTACTTCTACATTTAGTCGGCATTCAGCAATTCTCCTCTGCCATGCCCTATTATTTTCTCCCAAGGGTATCTGTGAAATGAAAGTCTTTATACCTTGTTGAAGAAATTTTAGACTACAAATAAAAAGATGGTGGAATGTTGGGCTGATGATAAAAGATCCCTGACATCACATCATAGGCTCATTTCTTTTATACCTCGGATTTTGTTATTACTTTATTGTCATATGATTATTATGGTGGAACACATTCATCAATAAAATAGATCAAACAGAAAACTATTTAAAAGTGTGTAGTTTTGGTTATACACATAATGCTGTGCCTGCTTTAAAACTCTCTCTCTCTCTCTTTTTTTTAAGAGACAGGGCCTCACTCTGTTGCCTAGGCTGGAGTGCAGTGGCCTGATCATAGCTCACTGCAGCCTCAAACTCCTGGGCTCAAGTGATCCTCCTGCCTTAGCCTCCCAAGTAGCTAGGACTATAGGTACACAGCATCACACCTGGCTAATTTTTAAATTTTTTGTAGAGATGAGGGTCTCACTGTGTTGCCCAGGCTAGTCTCATACTCCTGGCCTCCAGCGATCTTCCCACCTTGGCCTCCCAAAGTGCTGGGATTATAAGAATGAGCTCTCATGAGTGGCCTAAAATTCTTTTATTACAATTGTGAAAGTTGTCAGAATCAAAATGGAGTCACTAGTGTTAAGAAACAAAAACAAAAACCTGACAAATAGAGTGGGGGAAGGCTACGGGGAGAAGGTTCTTATATGCCTGATAACAAAACCGTCACAAAAGACTCTGCAAAAACCACAACTTTGCACAAAGGCAATCACAATCTTACATACAAAAATTACTTCTGCAAGGTCATCTGCCCAGCAACTTCTTGTCCAACCCCGCGCTGGTATCACCCTTGTTGTTGGTCTTTACAGCAAGGATAATTATATCAAAACAATTACGTAATCCTCCTCATTTTTTCCTTTAAAAATCTTTGTCTTCCTTTACATTCCTGGATGCACACATAATTTACTATGACATGTGTATTCTCTTTGCAATGCTTTATTCCAAAATATACATCATTTTCATTTTAAAGAGCTTCTTTCTGTTTATTATCTAGGTTGACACAACATTTTTTGAGCTTACCTCAAATGACAGAAGTGTGGCAATTTGATATGGAAGGGATACGACAATAGTAAAAGAAAAATCAGATAGCAAGTTGTAAATTAGAAACAAAACTTTGTTTAAAATATACTGGGCATTTTCTGGAGTTGTTGTGGTGTGACATGACTGGTAGATAATACAATTATGGGTAAGGTCCCTGGACTGAAAACGGTCTGTTGCAGAACATACAGGAAAATTTGAATCATTTCAAAGGTCTGCAATTTGAGTTAGATAAGAAATTTTGAGAGGTAGTTCTTTTTGTTAATGTAGAAAAAAATGTGCTTACCTCTTTCTTGGAATTACCAGTGATTCATTGCATGTCTGTAAGTGCTGTGCGCAAAGGTCAAGGTACGAGTCTTCCTTACATGTGTGAGGTTTTTTCCCACCTTTGAACTTTTAAAAACACTTTTATTACAGAATGTCTCAAAGATCAATGTGTCTCGTTTTATTGTTTGCATTCTAGTAATGCACCAAAGTTGGCAATTTGCCATGTTTTTTTGAAAGGGTTTTGCTGAAAGAAGATAAAACAAGTTTGAGAGGGATTTGGACACATTGTTTTCCTTTCATTTTCCATGGAAAAATCCCAGTAATACAGGTATAGGAAACCCTGTCTTGTCTTTTCAGATTGAGGCTGGTATATAATTCTTAGAAGCCAGTTGAATTGACAGCCTCAATTCAGAAATTGCACAATAGTATCTAAATAGAGGTTTTGTGCAGAAAATATTCTTTATATATTTTTTTAGTCAGTAGGAAAAAATATTAACTTATACCCACAAAATTTGCATCTCCCCATCCATTTACCTAGGTGTGTCCCTCTCTTTTCTTGTATCTTTGTCCATGCTTATGAGCTTCTCAGCCTCTGATTTCAGAGGCACACAAGGTGTATTTCCTATAACACAAAATTATATTTTATTGAAAGATAACAACCCCTTGTTAGCTAATTCCATTGAAGACAGGAAAACTACATATTTATTTAAACTGCATTGACAATTTTCCTCTACTTCGATATGCTGTTTAATGCTAAATCTTACCATGACAAAAATAAACTCATTCTCTTCTACCTGTCAACCTGGTAACTTTTTGTGACTTGCCCAATACTGTCAACAATAATGTCATCTTCCCAGGATTTAAAACTTAAAAGCATGAACTGACTTTTGCCCTCTATTTCTATTCTACTTTTCTCAGACCCCAGAAGAACTAAAGTAAGCCACCCAAACTTGTATTTCCCCCACGCGTTTCCTGTTCTCTGTCAATCCCATTTAGAAATGCCTACTCCCAAGTTTTCCTAATCAACACTTTATGTTCACACTACTCTAATCCTCATCTCTCCACTTTATTCCAAGTCTTTTAGAGATGGATGGCCTTTCTAGATGAATCAATTATCAGGGTATCCAATTCACTTTTTCCTTGTTTAACATCAAGATTCTCCCCAGCTCGAATCCCAACCCTCACTTTCTATTGTTACACTCTTCTAACTTGCCTTTCTGCTTCTAGTCTTGAACTCTTCCAGTGTAATATTCACATGCATCTGGAATGATCCTAATGAAGCCTAAATTCATTCATGGTGCTCCACAACTTAAGGCCTGGCTCTGGTTTCCCACTCCTTACATTTCAAATTGTTCTGCATGGCACTCAGGGCCCACCATGCTCTGACTTCCATTTCCTTTCTGGTTCCTTCTAAACTGCATTCCCTCCCCTACCTTCCCCACTTTGCACACCACACTCTGGACATGATGAGCTAATTACTGAATGGCTGAGCAGTTTCACACTTTTCCTTTTTTTCAACTGAGCACTCTACCTAGGATGCCAATCCCAGTTCTGTTTACCTGGCAAAAGTAAGCTCACCTTTCAAGGCTCTATTCAAATTTCATTGCTTCTTTGAAATCTTTCCTAATCCGCCCCCTTCAATGAAGCCTGGACTTCTCTCAGGGCCTGTAAACACCTTAATGCACTTATCGATGCCTTAAATATCCATCAATGCAGCAGAAAGTGCACTTTGCCTTCCTCAGTCTCCGTGCACTTTATCTTCAATCCGTCTTGTTAGAGAGATTGGAAAACTAGAAACTATATTTAAATGCCTAAGTAGCCAAAGCTCTGGTTGTGAAAAAGTTTCCAACTACGAGACGGTCTTCTATGAGAAGTCAGAAGTCAGATGCTTTTCTTTCTCCCTCCCTTCTTACCCACCCCCGTTCTCTCTTTCTTTCTTTGGATGCTTAGCTGCTAGCATGCAGGACATGGGATGTGAGTGTTTAGAAACAATGGCCACAGTCAGCATTTCCCCATCTGGAACCGTCCTCGTGGGTACCTGGAGACCGTGTGTAGCAGCGGCATCGGCAGACTGCTGCCCTCTGGTCTTCAGCTTCATGATGTGAGCCCGAATTCGATGCAAGTGTCCACTGGTGAGCCCCTGATTTTGGCCCTTCTATCCCTCTCAGAGGTTTTGTAAATACCCATTTCCTTGTATTATATTTCATTGGGCTTGAAGTACCTGGAATGATTTCTGTTTCCTACACTGAAACCTGATACATTTTGCTTGTATTAAACTGTAACCTCCTCGAATGCAAGAACAGGTGTTTTTATTTTTATATTCTTGGGATTTACTGTAGAGCTGGCTCTCACCAAATAAATGACTGAATCATTGGACAAGCCAATAATACCTCCAAATTATATATCACATTAAACATAAACTTCGCCCTGACACGCAAACCTCTCTTCCAATGCTCTCCTTCCTTACCTGGCCAACCTTGTCTCTTCCTGTGCTTCAGGCTAATGATTTCTAGTTATTATAGTCTGTAGACATATGTCTTGCCCCTTTCTATCTCTTTTTGTTCTGATGGCTGCTTCTGTCTGCAGTGTCTTCCTTCTTTGCTGCCCACTCATATTTACCATTTGTGGCAAGAAAACACTAAAATATTACTTTTCATAATAAATACTCTTTTGCTGATGACTAATGATGGAAAGAAAGTAAGCTTCTGGTGCTTTCTGGCATTATGCTGTACATCTCTCTATCAGAAATAGTTTTGGCTACAAGTAAAATGAGATCCAATTATAATGACAAAAAATAAGGATTAATTAATTTAAAATTTTTTTCATAACAAAAAAATTGGATGTGAATGATTGCTGGTTTTGGTTTAGAAATTCAAGAATGTTTGGAACAGCTTCCTGTTACTCTCTTGATTTTTCCCTCCTGGATGCAAATGACACCCAAAGCCCCAGAATTGTGCTTACAGGGAAGGCAGACATGTGAAGGGAGGGAGACAGAGCCAGGCCCACATGCACCTTTTGTCAGGAGCAAACGACCTCCAAGAAACCACTTAGCACACTTTTGCTTCTATCTTATTTATGAGGACTGGGTCAGGCCATCCCTCACTACAGGAGAGCACAGGAAAACACGTTTTCAGCTTTGAGATGGAAAGAAGAGACTTGGGAATGGCTATTGGGTTAGTTAACCCAAAATGATTATCATATTTTCTAAATCATCTAATATCACCACTCTTCTTTGGGCAAGCTCAAGGCTTCATATTTTGCCACAGTCTCCAGAAGTGCTTACCACTGTGCTGCGCACCTGAGTATAAAGATTGCCAGTAATACAGATAACTGAGAATTGAGACAATGAAAACCCCACCATTGTCTGACATGGGGTAGATTAGAAGAGATGAAGACACGCTACCCAGATTGTCTTGCATGAATGGAAAAAAATGAGCAAGAAAGGTGTCTCTCTGTTTTTTGTTGCTTGCAACAGGATACCTGAAACTAGGTAATTTACAAAGAAAAAGAATTTATTTCTTACAGTTATGGAGGCTGGGAAGTCCAAGGCTGAAGGGTCATATCTGATAGGGGGCTTCTTGCTGATGGGTATCCTCTTCAGAGTCCTGGGTGGTGCAGGGCATCACATGGTGAAGGGCCTGAGCATGCCAGCTCAGGTTTCTCTTCCTCTTCTTATAAAGCCAATTCCATGTTAACCCAGTAATTTATTAACCTATTAATCCATTAATCCTCATGACCCAAACACCTCTTAAAGGCCCTCCCCCCAATATTGACACACTGGGGACAAAATTTCAACATGAGTTTTGGAGAGGACAAATATTCAAATCATAACAACGCATGTGAGATGCTTTTAGAGACTTTTTCTATTATCAGTTGAGGACCATTGGCCTCTTTCAATATTATCAATTTAATAGCATGTTTGTTCTATGTTTATTATAATATGCCAACATCACCTCTTAATTATAATCCTTAGGAAATGGCATACCCTTGTAGATGGTTGGTAGGTTCAAATGCAAGCTTTTTATTTTTATTTATAAACTTTGTCTTGAGTTTAAACATGTTTGTGAAGAGTAGTGAAATGTTGGTTCATACGATAGTTATTTAAATGAAAGTATAATTTGAAAGATTTGAGCTGACATTTGTGACTAGAGCATGAATGTTGCAAATCTGAAATGTTCCGTTAGGAAGAGCCGAAGAGTCTATCTCAAACTGACTCTCCTTAAGATTAGTATTAATATAAACCATAAGATGATCAAATGGCATATTCATTTTGAATTTCCCCTCCCTGCCACTCCTCCAGTATTTTTAACATGAAATAACGTTAAAATGAATCTTGAGGGAGGGCTGAGGGATGTGGCTAAAACAAGGAATCCCAAAAGTACACCTTGAAGAGGAACAAGATTTGCCTTTATGACAGCAGGGTGACTAAGCGGTGTTGAAATAGGGAGAGGAAAGGGCTTTTGGTGGGCTGGGTGTGGTAGCTCACGCCTGTAATCCTAACACTCTGGGAGGCTGAGGCAGGTGGATCACTTGAGGTCAGGAGTTTGAGACCAGAGTGAGCAAGAGTGAGACCTATCTCTACTAAAAATAGAAAGAAATTAGCCTTGCTTGGTGGCATTCACCCATAATTCCAGCTCCTCAGGAGGCTGAGGCAGGAGGATCCCTTGAGCCCAGGAATTTGAGGTTGCTGTGAGCTAGGCTGACCCCATGGTACTCTAGCCCAGGCAACAGAGCGAGATAATGTCTTAAAAAAAAAAAGGGTTTTGGTGGATTGTATGCAATGGCTTTCAATCCTCTTTTTTTAGCACAATCTAAAAGATCCCTGTCTGTGCTTGTCATCCAGTCTAACCAGTACTGTCTAGAGCTTTGGGGCTGGCCACTTACTTGCTCAGATTATTAGAAGGAGGGCTTCTGCAATAATTGCACCCTTTCCTCTCATAAAAATTAGACATTACAGCCTTTACTAATTACAGGCTAGTGGCTCCAGTGTCCTCCTAATAGTAAATTGCTTTGAGATAGCATCTGGAAATTGGGTAGTAAAATAAATCCAGAAGAGGCTTGTCAAGCTTTTCTTGCCCATAAAATGAAAGTAAAATATCATATTTGTGAAGTTCTATGGAAGGAAAAATTGGAAAGATAGCCCAAGTTGCTTAGTAAAGAGAATTTTGCTATCAAAACACTGCCGCATCAGCCACTGTTAAAACAAAAATGCAATCAGGATTGCTTGAAACGTTTATGTTTACTTCCAGTCTTCAAATTAAAGCAGAGCATCATGTTCCTTTGGGTTGCCATTCATATTCTCTCTTCCTCTCCTGATTCCTATAAATGTAGTAGGTGATATACTCCTCACTTTTGAAGTAGAATGACTACTCCAAAACTAACATTTTTTTTTTGAGAACTTCATTGCCTGTATGATGCTCAGAAATTACAAACAAGTCTATCAATAGATGTTTGTTTCTGACTTTATAATTATCACCTAACATCTTTGCTGATTACTATTGAACTGCCTTAGTTTCCAAGTCAAATAGCCCTAGACATTGAAGCAGTGTTTAACCACCTCTTAGAGGTCAACTCAGTCAGCTAATTTCCCATCCCAACCGGGACCCGTCCATATAGCATCCTTGTCAAAGCCTGTTTCAGCGTGGGTGTTGGTGATTCAGAACTCTGTGCTTTGTGAGTAGGGTAACATCATTTGGACAGCTGGTCTACACAGGCCTTCTTTATATTTATCCAACCTGCCCATTTTTATGCAACTGGGCAGGTTGAATATATTTACTCAGTTCTATCTTTTGAAACAGTACATGTCTAGTTCTTGAGCCAAGTCAGCACGTGAAATAGTTGAATGTCAGCTGACACATTAAAAAAAAAAAAAAGGTTAGTTAGTGACCTACCCAGGTGGGGACAGCTGTTCTCACCTAGGGATAAGTCTCCATGTTACAGAGAGGCCCAAATTCTCTTCTGATTATCTTTTTTCTTCTTTCTGTTCTCTCACTGGCTTATCTTTTTTATTTTTATTCTTTTTCCTCCAAATGGAGAAAACATGATCGACTCAAGAGACACAGAAAAGAAGCGCTTAGGGTTGCAACACAGAGCACCCTTATCTCTGGTTCTGTGTAACAAAGTGCACGAGCAAAGGGAAACTACCCATTTACCTTCCCTACATCCCCCTACCATGAGACCCAGATTCTCCACATTCTGTGTGTGTGTGTGTGTGTGTGTGTGTGTGTGCGTGTGTGCGTGTGTGTGTGTGTGTGTGTGTGTGACCATTTCTGAAAAAATTCTAATCCCAGCCTTGGGCTCCATTTTCCAGCAGGCGGGTGAATGAGAGGTGCAGAGAGAGAGAAACAACTGTTTAAGAAGTTTATATAATCTTCAATTCCGGAAGACCTTAGTTGCAATGCGTCATTCTCAAGCTGTGGATCCAAGACCAAGCAGCGAAACGCACCCTCTCGCAACAGTGGGGTCGAAGGCGCAGGGGGAGCTGCGCGGCCCGGCCGCCAGGGGGCGCGCGTTTGCTGAGCCCGGGTGCCAAGCGAGGGCGTGGGCGTGCGCGTGGGCGTGCGTGAGGGCGCACAGCTGCGGGCCAAGTGTTTGCGTCCTTAGGCCGCGCGGGTCGCGTTCGAAGTCATGGGCGATAGGTATGGTGCCCTGCGGCGGGCCCAGCTGCATCTGGACTTCATCCACGCCAACTCGTGAGTGCCCAGGTGGGGTCGGAGTCGGGGAGGGTCCCTGCTAGTGGAGAAAAGTTTTGTCCGCCCCCAACCGAAAAAACAAAAATGAACTTGGTATCGTTGATTTATGGCTTCATTTATTTATTTGAGTTGTTTGTGCTTTAAAAAAAAAGTGAGAAAGTGATAAAGATATATTCTGGGCCAGACTGAACTCTTTTGGTGCTCGTCAATGAACACCAAATGGTAGGAAGGCCCCACATTTATCATTTAACAAAACTGTCTAATCGTTGGTCAGCAGAAGCCTAATTTTACCAATCTTGCCTACCTTTAGTCTGCCCAACACACGGGCAATTTAAAGATTAAAGTTGCCCTCCAAACAGAGTCATTTGCATTTATTGATTTCAACTTCTATGGCCTCCTGATTCTTTCTAAAAATGTAACCTCAAAGGATAGGAATCTCAAGTTTTAGTTGTTATTTGGGCACGTTTTTTTCCTCCGCCCTGCCCAAGTCCCTTTTACCTGACACTCATTAGGTGTTACTTCAGATACTCAGATTGCAGAGGGATCTCATCTGTCATTTCCCATACAGCAAATTATACCAGTGGGTGCTGTGTAACTCACAGTGGTATGTCAGTATTTTTTTTTTTTTGAATCTTTTAGTAATTTGGATTTACTAAAAATACTGACTGATATAACGGATGTGCCAAAATTGAAACCACAGAGGTGGAGGTGCAAAGAAAGCCAGGGAAGGCCAGCCTTGCTGTGCGGGATGATCTGTAATTTTCAGATAACAAGAGTAAGGCAGGCAATCTTCAGCAGATTTCGGTTTTTGTCTCTCTGTGGAGAATGATTTCAAGCTGGCAAAGGGGGAACAAATAGTGAAAAGGTAACGAGGTGGAAGACAAATGAAGAAATAGCAGTTTTGAGTAAGTTTAAGAAAAATTTGAAGTCCACTGTGGGAAGGACTGTGAATTTTATCTTGGGAAAATTTCCTCAGCCTCTGTTTTGTATGGTTTCTGTGGCTATTGCTTCCCAGCCTCCCCTTGCAGCAAACCACCCCATGCTACCCACTTCCCGAGCCCCGTTTTCAGTTGGTGGCATGATAACTTACAACAAAAGTGACAGCCGGCCAGGTGTGGTGGCTCATGCCTGTAATCCTAGCACTCTGGGAGGCCGAGGGGGTCGGATCGTTTGAGCTCAGGAGTTCGAAACCAGCCTGAGCAAGAGCGAGACCCCCGTCTCTACCAAAAATAGAAAGAAATCAATCAGGCAACTAAAAATATATAGAAAAAATTAGCCGGGCATGGTGGCGCATGCCTGTAGTCCCAGCTACTTGGGAGGCTGAGGCAGAAGGATCGTTTGAGCCCAGGAGTTCGAGGTTGCTGTGAGCTAGGCTGACGCCACGGCACTCTAGCCCAGGCAACAGAGTGTGACTCTGTCTCAAAAAAAAAAAAAAAAAAGTGACAGCCATGTGAACCAACAACAACAACAAAAATCAGATACCAATTGATTTCTTCTTAGCTCCCCCAGGTAGATTTCTGTTTGAGACTTTCATCTGCAAAAACAGGAATGTCTTTTCTTTTTTCTTCCTTTGCTTCACCCCCACATCCAATCCATCATCAAGTACATGCTTTTTCTAAATATGTCTCAGATTCACCCATTTCTCTCTGTCTCTACTGCCATTTACTTTAGTCCAAGCCACCACCATTTGCCTTCTGGGCTCCTCTACACGGCCTCTTCACTAGGTTCTCTACTTCCCATTTTGGCTCTTCCATGATCCATTTTCCTGAAAAGTTGCCAGAGTGAGCTTTTTTTTTTTTTTTTTTTTTTTTGAGACAGAGTCTCACTCTGTTGTCTGGGCTAGACAGGCTAGAGTGCCGTGGCATCAGCCTAGCTCACAGCAACCGCAAACTCCTGGGCTCAAGCAATCCTCCTGCCTCAGCCTCCCAAGTAGCTGGGACTACAAGCATGCACCCCCATGCCTGGCTAATTTTTTCTATATGTATATTTTTAGTTGTCCAGATCATTTCTTTCTATTTTCTAGTAGAGACGGGGTCTTGCTCTTGTTCAGGCTGGTCTTGAACTCCTGACCTTGAGCGATCCACCCGCCTCGGCCTCCCAGAATCATGTATTTTAAATTCACTAGAGTAACTTGTGATTTAAAGTGCTGATTTTGTAAAGCATAGCATACTTTATGTTATTTTAGATTTTTATGCTTTCTTTTAAGTGAAGGACATCTTTTTGTAACAATAGCATTTTAGTAGCTTTTTAAAAAAAATTACAAACTTTAAAACTGACTTGATTTAAGAGACTTTTCATCAGTATCTATGTTTGCAGTTTAAAATTCCAAAAAAATGGGGATATATACTGTGTATGTGTATATATACATCTTTAAAAATAAATTTTAAGCTAAAGTATTGTCCTGTGGCCTGAGGTATTCGGAGACCCTGAGATATTGCAGATGATGCTTTCTCTTATACAGATGAGCAGTTGTTTTTTTGATAAATGAGTCTCTCTTGCTTTTGTTATCTGTTTACTAAATATAGAAAGAAAATTGCATACTGAATCTTCCTTTAATGCTGTGATAAGGTTGCCGATTGAAATATCCACATCAGGAAATGAAAAGCAAGCATCGGCCCCTGAAGGCAGCCTGATTTCACACACAGATAACAACCATTCAGCCTTCAAAGTGTGGTGAATACTAAAGGCTCTCTAAAGTTTTCGTTACCAAGGAGCTGGCATTAGGGGGTTTAGGAGAAAGTGGCCGCAGGTAATCCATGAGGTTATTTAAGGAGCAGTCTTTTCAAAGGTGGAAAGAGTCTACAGAAAAATGTAGATTGGTGAGGCAAGTAGGGGCTTCCTGCCAATTCCTGTGGTTGTAGTTGGAGCCTTATGGCTTTGTAGTAGACCAGGATGTTGATCAATATTCTTCAGAAATAATTTGGCCTTAAATAACACAATTTTAATGAAAAATTCCCTGAAAAAAAATCTCACTTGAATACATGCTTGTAAAGCAACATTAAAAGGTCAAAGTTTTGCTCTGACAATACTAAGGTCCTTGAAGTTTTAATTTTATTAGGAGTGGGCAAATGTGTTCTTACTCCTGGCATCAGAATGGAGAGCATCTACTTCAGAATCTTGACCATGCTGAGAAAGTTGTTTCTAGAATAACTTCTTAATTGATTATCTGTCTGGAATTGGAGAACATTTGTCTGCAAGTGTTTTGAACCTTTTACGGTGATTACACACCTGGTTTAACTTTTTGTTTTCTCTTTATTTCTTTGTCAGCATGACTCACAGTTTCCTTTTTGGTGCGCTGGCTGAATTGCTAGACAATGCAAGGTAAGGTCTATTTGGGAACAAAGGTTATTGAGGGAATTTCATGACATACATATATTCTAGTTACATTGGAAGATAAAAAGATAATGTCATTTTTTCCCTCCATCTGGAATGTTTTGTGACTTGATTTTCTGTAAAATCGAAGTATTATAGGAAAAAGAACAGGTGAGAGAATTATTCACCTTTATTTAATTTGCATTTATGATCAAACTTGAAGTACAGGTAAATTGGATCTCTGTTTTTATGTTAATAACCATGTAATAGCACATACGCATTTGGATGTTTTTTTGAGTTATATCTCAATGTACACTTTATCTTGAGAATTTGCACATGGGTTTCGGCGTTTATTGAAGTCTGTGTTGATACAAATTGCATAGTTAAGAAAGTAGCTAGCTGTTGTTGATCTCTTAATATATGTCACACGTACATAAGCATTGTCTATATGGATATTAACTCATTCATCTTTGTGGCAACACTCTGAGGTGGCAATTATTATCCCATTTCTACATATGAGGAAACTGATGCATAGAGTGGTCACAAAATTCATATTTGGCAGAACTAGAATTCAAATTTCAGCTGTCTGTCTACAGAACCCCATTACTCCATTTTACTGTCTTTGACAAAGATATGGATGTTTAAGGAAGCTCTAACAATTTTAAGTTCCACTCACTAGTGTATTTGTGGGGGCTTGTGAGGGACTCAATTTTTTTTAGCTAAATTGAATATGGCATTTGACTTGTTTTATACTTGTTTTTTCCTATAACAGAAGATTTTTTCTACCTTTTCTGTAGAAAGCAAAGTCCACCTAGGAAATAGTATCCAGTTGCTTAGGTCAAGGGTCTCAGTAGGGGAACCTAAATTTCCTGCCACTGGATGAGAATTGCATTTCAACTTTTTGCATTTGTTCCTCACTTTTGGCCTTGTAAGGGGGATTACCTTTCTGTGAGAGTATGACCACAGAGTACAGTCAATTAACCAACCGTCTAGAAATTCCTGCCCAGCACTAAGTCACCATCTCCTTCTTTTATGAAACCTTCTCTCTGTAGAACTAATGGAATCATGGAAAAGGAGGGACGAGGAAAAAAAAATGAAGTTTTTCAGGAGAGCCATGAACTCAATTTATAAAGAGCTATTCGGTATGGGGCCAGGACAGATGAACTCATGGTTAGTCTCTCTGCAGGAGATTAGGGTTGCTATGGTTGCTTCTGCTCAAAACTCTGAAGCAAGGTTCCTGCTATCTCAGTTGGTCCTGACTCCTACTAGATGCTCCTAAATGGTCTTCTTTCAGCCACTTTACATCTGTAACTTGGAAAGAACATATGTCAACCTTGACATTTGTAACTCTGAAAGAACACACTTATCTATTTTGCCAACTAACTGTCTTTTCTCCTCTGAAGTTGTTTCATTTATTCATTCAGCAAAGATGGGAAAGTAAAATCAGAATGGAGAAGAAATAGAACAGTGGGGACAGTTTATGTAGTAGAGGGTGATTGGGTGATTGGGAAAGAAAGATCGACATCAGACTCAGAGTGAAAGAATGTGATCAGTAAAACCATTCTTAAAGCTCATTTGTCACTGGGCTGCCCCTTAGCCAGATCCAGCCTGTCTCATGTTTGTTCGGCTCATAGTGAAAGTTTGGTCAGTGTTTATAAAGAAAAGGAAAAAAAAAAAAGGAATTGTTTGTAAGGCTTGAGAAATAGGAAGTACCACATAAAAAATTTGGGTCCCCTGCTTTCTTTGAAAGATTAGAAGTAGCAACCTCAAGGCTACATTCCTCCATGGAACCAGGGGCTAGAGGTGAGTAGCAGGTGCTCTCTTGGGACCAGCCTGTGCTTTCAGCTTTGCCCCATTTCCAGTGTTCACCCAAGGATGGCCCGAACCCCTCAGTTCTTGTGTCTTCAGTGGACACTTGAGTTTCCCATTGCTGCTTAGGTGCAGTATTTCACACAAATAAGGCTGTTTAATGGACTTATTCAAGGTGCACAGATGGTCTCATGAAGGAGGTCTTTATTAAGTCCCTGTCTTATTCTAAGAAATTGTTTTATATCATTGTATTCAATATTTTAATGATCTGTAGTTATGAAAATTAGAACTGAAAAATTCTAAAATAATACTGTAGATAGAGGAGAAAAAAATGTGGTAGTATAGAAGGGATGGTTAGGAGCCTACTCCCAATATAACAGCTGTTCAGTGTCCTGGGCTGAAGAACAAAGGTTATTATAAAAGGTCTCAATATATTGTAAGGGTGAGTAATTAATATTTTATGCCTTAATCCATGGAAGTGCTGTATGAAGGAACTGTTTCTTTAACAACTTCCATTTCAATGCAGTGGCATTTCTTGAGCACCTATTGTGTACGTAGTACTTACTGTAATGCATAATTGTGTAATGGAGATATGGATACCCACGAGTCATGGGATTGTGGTAAGGATTAGAAGAAAATTTTCAAAAGTACTTCGTTCAGTGCTTACTTGACACACAGGAAACGCTCAAGCAGTGGCAGTGCTAACTCCAGAATGTTTATGTAGGGAGGGCCTAGAAGCAGCAGTTGGCTAGAGCAGGGAGGTAGACGGCACTAAATTCTAGGTTTGTAGAGCAAATACAGTATACCTGCTGAGATTTATGTGGGGTGGTTTCAGTTTGGGACTTACTGAAATTTCGAGAAAGCCTCAGGTTTCCTTATCAGAGTTCCTGTTGTACTGAGCTTCCCTTTAGACTCCTTCCTCTCTTACCCTCCTCCTTCCCTTAACATACCTTCTTCCTCATCAGCTAAGGCCACCTCCCCTGTTGTCTTCCTCCTTTCTCTCACACCCATGATATTGAAGCCAGAATCTTCTGGTTCTTTCTCTTTTCCTTTTTAAATTTTTACTTTTATAAATAATTTTTTAAAATATAAAAATATCTCTGAATTTTAGGAAACTGAGAAAATAAGAAAAAAGAAAACCTTACTGATAATCTCATCCCATAGAGCAGGGGTCAGCATACTTTCCTGTAAAAGACCAGATATTAAATACTTTCACCTCTGTGGGATACGGGATCTCTTTTGAAACTACTCAACTCTGCCATTGCACAATATGTATATATGCACATAGACAGTGTGTAAATGAGTGGGCATGGTTGTGTTCCAATAAAAATTTATTTACAAAATAGTAAGTGGGCCAGATTTGGTCTGTAGGCCATAGTTTGCCAACCTCTGACCTACAGAAAACTTCTATTAACATTTTAATTTCTTTCCTTCCATTTATGTACATGTGTATCATACATATTCTTAAACATGTGATCCTATAGTACATATTACCTAGTAATTTGCTTTTTCTTTTAATTTTTTTTGAACTATAGTATATCATGAAAAACATTCTATGACTTCTGGGTTATGCTCCAGCCAGTTTTTAAAAAATATTCATATCTATTTTGTTGAGCTTTTTGTGTAACTACCACCAAATTTCATCTCTTCTTTTAAATTTCTGAGTTTCAGGCTTTGTAATATTCTCAAATTATGAGTGCTTATAGGTCTTATTATGCAAAAGCACATTGAAACATTTTAGTAATTCATTTTGAAGCAATTTAAGTGGATTTTTTTATTGTTTGATAGCTGACAAAGATTGCACCCCATATATTCAAATCAGATTAATGTAATTTTTTAAACATAGTTTCATATTGAAGCATTAATATTTTTATATTGTTTCCAGAGATTCAGGAGCTGCAAGACTTGATGTGTTTTCAGGTGAGTAGATTTGCTTTCTTCTTTTTTTTCTTGTAATGGAAAGCCTGTAATTATTTTGATCTTATTTTATTTCATGAAATCAAACCTCAGTCTATAGATTTTTAATGTAATCTAAGTGCTTTGTGAGTATAGTGGTCCTATGGGGAGCCAGGGTGAGAAAAATATACTCTGAGAGTCAAATTGTTCACTTGTTAGAAGAACCATTTGCAAAATTAGGTCATTCAGAGTTTTGTGAAAGTATCAGAGTGATTTGGAGCAGTCACTTTGTCTGCCATGAGAAGCAGTTTTATTTTAAAAAGCATATTAACTTAATGGTTATTCATAATTAAGCATACATTATTCCCAACTTATCACAGTTTTAAAATGCAAAAGTGGATGTGCAGTATGAAAGTTTGAGGGCTATAAAATTCAAACCAAATATATTTTCTTCATTGACTTTATTTGTAGTCACCAAGTGTTTATTTCACTTACAGTTAATCTCATTACAGTAGGACACTAATGAAATTAGGTTTTGTGATCCAGCTGTGTAGTTAACGCTACCTGGAGAAATGAGAAAAGGCCATGTAGTAACACTGCTTCCCCACCCCGATTCCATCAGCTGTTCTGTAGTATTGGCTATTGGTGACAGGTGAGAGGATATGGTCCATGATGTACCTCCATATCTGTATTTAAAAGGCAACTCAGTTCAGTTCACTTTTCTGAGTGTTTACAATCCTGAGCCAGAGGAGTCCTTACGGTTCATGAGGGAGACACAGACCTCTTGAGATGACTGAGGAGATGATAAATGATGCTCTTCTTCCCCACCTACTCTCCAGGTTCTGAAAAGTTTGAGAAATCAACAAAAGAGTCAGCCTTTATTACTGATAAAGTTTAGGTTGGAGTGTTTAGCTTTGTGTGAGACAGCAAATGGACTTGCTGATCAGCCCACTCTGTCGCCTGGTGGAATCAAGCTTCCGCTGGAAACTTGTCTGCCTTGGGGAGTAGGGAGCAGAACTCATGCTTTGTGCAGGAAATTCATTCCCAAGAGGAAAATGAAGGAAGTGAATGGAGGCTCTCCAGTTTATTCTTCCCTAGATGATCAGTCAGATGGGTGAGCTCACCTTCACAGGGGGAAAGGGAGTAAAGGGACAAGGTAGGGCCTCTTTAGAGGAGAACAAGTAGTCTTCCCTTCCATATCTAATTAGACAGCATAAAATAGGATAAGTGCTCTAGTCTAGGAGAGACTCAAAATATGGTGGGAACACAGAGAAAGAAGAAATTATCCCTCACATTCAGGAGCTAGGGCTTGAAATATGGGTGTGATTTTTGTCAGATAGTCTAGGCAGAAAAGAATATTCCTGTCTAAAGAAAAAGAATGGAGGTAGAGTAGTTCAGGGATTCATTCATTTATTCAATTTCAATTATTATTCCAGGGGCTAGGGATAGAGCACTGAGCAAAATGTTAAAGTCTGTGCTCACATGGAACATGCATTCTAGTGGGGAGAGATAGACAATAAAGACATAAACAAATAATATACTAGGCAATGATAAGTGCTAAAAGAAAAAAGAGAAAGCAAGATAAGAGAACAGAGAGCTATAGGAAGAGTATATAGAATTTTTTGTGAGGTCATCTGGGAAGGTTTCTCTAAATAGGCGATAATACCAGTAAAGACGTGAGTGATGTGAGAGAGTGAGCCAGGTATATGCCTGGAGAAAAAGCACTCGGGGAACAAGGACGAGGCTAGGTTGACTAGAGCTAAGTGTTAGAGCCAAATGGGTGAGTATCTTAAACACTATACTATGGTTTTTTCTGTAGTCAGTGGACCACTGAAGAATTTTGAGCAGTAACATCCCCCTAAGTAGACACGTGTTCTTTTTCCTTTTTAGAATAAAGATATTCCAGCAGTAGCATACAAGATAGTCTGGAGAAGTATGAAAGCAAGAGTAGTAGGAAGGTATGGCTGTGGAAATTACCCAAATGAGATTTCATGAGAATTTGAACTAGAACAATAGTCCTAGAAATGGAGAAGGAAGAACAGATGTAAGCTACATTTCATTCAAAGCACATGCACTATTGACAGAGGGTTGAGAAGACTTACATGGCATCGCAAAGTACAGCAAATGTAATCAAAACCCACACGTTATATTCTTTTGGCTGTGTGACTGGACACCAGCGGGGCACGAGAATGCTCATTTCACCCCACTTTCCCCAAGCACTTGGCATTATCGTAAAATAGCCAATTCAAGATGAAAGTGGGGCTTCTTTCTTTAGGTTATGTGTATTTTGTGAAAAACTGAACTTACAGTTTTTGGTTTTAAATTACTTATTTGTGTTGTAACATTTTCTTATTATGGCAAGCCATCATATAACTATCAACCTAGCAAATTGATTTTCTTAAAAAAAAGAATAATGAAAGACAGGGTCAACACTTATGCACCAATAAATAGAATTGTTCTGGGGATGCATTGTTAATGCAAGTTTGGACAAGTTTTCAGATTATTTACTGGGGCCCTGAATAACTGTGCAATCTTAAATTTCCTTCAAGTAATTTGAGGACTATGAAATTCAAACTAAACATGTTTCACCATGTGTTTTGCACATCTATGTGTATTAGTTATAGTAAACATAGATATGTATTCAACAACACATTTTTTTTAGTGCTTACCAAGTGCCAGGCACTGGGATAAGTGCTGGGTGTACACAGTGCTCACTTTTAAGGAGTTGGCATTCTAGTGTGGGGTTCCCTGCAAAATGTAGTATGTATCTGCACTTTTGTGTGTAGAGGGCACATAGCTTTCGTCATATTTATGAGATAACTGTGTTTACCCCAAATATAAGAACCACTGGTCTGAGAAAGAAATAGATATATAAACAAGTATTTTAACATGCTATGAAGATGGAAAAACACAGATTAGGAAGAGAATATTCATTATGGGCACCTAATGACATGGAAAGATTAGGAAGGCTCCCTAGAAGAGTCTTATATGAACTAATCTAAAGAGAAAATAGGCATTCACCTGGTGAGCTATCATGGAAAGGGTGAAGGGGCAGTGTGTGCAGAGGTTTGAATCTGGAAAGAACATGGAAAAAATGTTGGACATATGCAAGATTAGTTCAAAGGGATTATTTGTGTGGAAGTGGAAGGGAGCAGATGGGTGGGTGAGGGGAAGATAAGAGATGAGCTTGGAGAGTTACCAAGAAAGAAGTGGGCAGCCATGGATGGGTTTTAGTCAGGAAAGTAGCGAAATGCACAACTGATGAAAGACTGGCTGTACCCTTTGATTTTAGGAAAGTGGGAAGGTAGGGAGCTGTTGCTGCAATCCAGAAAAATGATGATGGTTTCCTGAAACACTGAAACAAGGCAGGGTAGTGGGGATAGAGAAAGTGGCCAAATGAGTGAGTTATTAAGGAGGTGCAATTGAGAGGACCAGATAGTTTGCCCGTGTGTGGGGTGAGGGGATGGAGAACATAATGATAATCCTGAGGTTTTGACTTGGACAGTCACAGCCTAATGGCAGAGTGATATCATTTATTGAACAGAAAACATAAGAAGGAGGTGTAAATCTGATAAGAGAGGAGGTGTTTGTTTTGTTTTGGATATGTATAATTAACAGATGATAAACTCTATTTGAAATTCATAGTTTTAAGGAGTTGAAATAAACAATGTCAAATTTCAAGGTGGATAACAGAAAATATTAAATTTTGAAGCAGTACTTATTTGTCTGCAATCCCTGGTATGGATTTATCTAAAAAAGGAGGTACTGTAGTACATGTCTGTTAGGCATCTTGGGTCTTTCTCAGCCATTCTCTGAAGGAATACTCTTCTTTCTGTCAGCTCCTTCCATGAGAAATATATGCCAAGAACTGTAAAATCAGCATAGCTACTGTGCAGGGCTTCCTGAGCCTGAGCCTTGTCTTGCATCATTTGGTTCCCAATCCTGGGTGAACATTTGGATAACCAGGAGGAACTTTTAGAAAGAAATACTAATTCCTTTATGTGGTGAATTACATTTATAGATTTGCGTATGTTGAATCAGCCTTGCATCCCTGGGATAAAGCCCACCTCGTCGTGGTGAATTATTTTTTTGATGTGCTTGCCATTGGATTCAGTTTGCTAAAATTTTGTTGAGAATTTTTGCATATGTATTCATGAGGGATATTGGTCTGTGGTTTTCTTTTTTTGCTACATCCTTTCCTGCTTTGGTATCAAGGTGATATTGGCTTCATAGAATGAGTTGGGGAGGATACCATCCTTCTCAATGTTTTGGAATAATTACTGCAGTATACGTGTGAATTCCTCTTTGTATGTTTGGTAAAATTTGGGTGTGAACCCATCTGGTCTGGGACTTTTTTTTTTTTTTTGGAAGATTTTTCATTGCTGCTCCAATTTCTGCGCTTGATATTGATCTGTTCAGGAGTTCTGTTTCCTCCTGATTGAGCTTAGGGAGATTGTGTGTTTCCAAGAATTTGTCCACTTCCTCCACATTTTGTAGCTTTTGGGAACATAGATTTCTATAGTATTCGAAGATAATGTTTTGTATTTCCATGATGTCTGTAGTGACCTCTCCTTTTTCATATGTGATTGAGTTTATAAAAGTCCTTTCCTTTCTAGTTCTTGTCAGTCCAGCAAGAGGGCTATCAATTTTGTTTGTCTTTTCAAAACAACACCTTTTGGTTTTATTGATCTTCTGTATAGTTCTTTCATTCTCAATTTCATTTAATTCTGCTCTAATCTTAGTTATTTCCTTTCTTCTGCTAGGTTTAGGATTGATTTGCTCTTCCTTTTCCAGTTCCTTGAGATGGTTTATTAGTTTGTTGATTTGTGAGCTTTCTGTCTTTTGGATGTGAGCATCTAATGCTATTAGTTTTCCTCTCAGGAATGCTTTTGCTGTATCCCACAGGTTTTGATAGCTTGTGTCCCCGTTATCATTTAGTTCAAAGAATTTTTTGATCTCCATCTGAATCTCTTCCTTCACCCAGCAGTCATTTAGCAATAGATTGTTTAATTTCCATGACTTTGTGAAGCGGTGAGTGTTTCTGTTGGAATTTTTCTCTAGTTTTATGCCACTATGGTCTGAGAAGATACATGGTACAATTTCTGTTTTTTTAAATTTGTTGATTTCTGATTTGTGGCCTAGGATGTGGTCGATTTTGGAGAAAGTTCCATGAACCGATGAGAAGAATGTATATTTGGCTTTATTTGGGTGGAATGTTCTGTAAATGTCTGTTAGACCCATTTGTTCTAGAACTCTGTTTAAGTCCATTATTTCTTTGCTTATTTTTTGTTTGTAGGATCTGTCCATTTCAAACAGCGGGGTGTTGAAATCCCCTGCTACTATGGCATTACTGTTTATCATGCTATTTAGTTCATACAGGTTTGCTTTATATAACTGGGTGCTCCTGTGCTGGGTGCATAGATATTAAGAATTGTTAAGTCTTCTTGTTGGATTTTTCCTTTCACCATTACATAGTGACCATATTTGTCTTTCTTTACTTTTGCTATTTTAAAATTTATGCTGTCTGAAATCAAAATCACTACCCCCACTCTCTTTTGGTTTCCATTTGCCTGAAAGTTTGTTTTCCAGCCCTTGACCTTGAGTCTGAAAGCATCTTTGTGGGTTAGATGTGTTTCCGGAGACAGCAGATACTTGGCTTATAATGTTTTATCCACTCAGCTGGTCTGTGTCTCTTCAAAGGACAATTCAAGCCATTCACATTTATTGAGAGGATTGATATTTGAGGTAGATTTCTGTTCATATTGTTGGGTAAGTTCTTATTGTTTTGTTTTACCTCTCAGTTCACCACATAAATAAAAGCAAGAACAAAGACCATTATGATTCTCTCAATAGATGCAGAAAAAGCATTTGATAAAATCCAGCACACTTTAATGATAAAAAACCTCCAACAAAATAGGCATAGATGGGACATTCCTTAAAATTATGAAGGCCATATATGAAAACCCACAGCCAATATCATATTGAATGGGGAAAAACTGAAAGCATTCCCACTTAGAACTGGAACCAGACAAGGTTGCCCACAATCTTCACTTCTATTCAACATAGTGCTGGAAGTCCTTGCCAGAGCAATCAGACAAGAGAAGGAAATTAAGGGTGTCTGAATGGGGACAGAAGAGGTCAAATTCTCACTTTTTGCTGATGATATGCTATTATACCTAGAAAATTCTAAGGATTCAGCCAAGAGACTCTTGGAATTGATAAATGAATTCAGTAAAGTCTCAGGATAACAAAATTAATGCACACAAATCAGTGGCATTCATATACACCAATAACAGTCAAGCCAAAAATCAAATCAAAGACGCAACACCTTTCACAATAGCATCAAAGAAATTTAAGTATTTAGGAATATATTTAACAAAGGAGGTGAGAGATATTTATAGGGAGAACTACGAAGCACTGAGAAAAGAAATTGTAGACAATATGCGTAGATGGAAATCCCTACCATGCTCATGGATTGGTAGAATCAATATTGTTAAAGTGTCCATTCTACCTAAAGTAATCTACAGAATTAATGCAATCCCTATCAAAATTCCACCATCATTCTTTACAGATTTAGAAAAAATAATTCTGTGCTTCGTCTGAAACCAGAGAAGACCTCATATAGCCAAAGCAATCTTAAGCAAAAAGAAAAAATTGGGAAGCATCAGTCTGCCAGACTTCAATCTTTACTATAAGCCTATAGTAACCAAAACAGCATGGTATTGGCACAAGAACAAAGATATAGACCTTTGGAATAGGACAGAGATCCCAGATATAAAACCATCCTCATTTTGTCATCTAATCTTCGACAAAGCAGACAAAAGTATACATTGGGGAAAAGAATCTCTATTCAATAAGTGGTGCTGGGAAAACTGGATATCCACATGCAGAATATTGAAACTGAATCCCCATCTCTCACCTCTCACAAAAATCAACTCACGTTGGATAACAGACTTAAACCTAAGGCATGAAACCTTAAGAATTCTGGAAGAAAATGTGGGGAAGACTCTTTTCATCAGCCTAGGTAAGGAATTTATGAAGAAGACCTCCAAAGCAATCATGGCAACAACAAAAATAAACAAATGGGACCTGATCAAATTAAAAACCTTTTGTACAGCATGGAAACTGTCCTTAGAGTGAATAGACAACCTACAGAATGAGAGAAAATATTTGCTTTCTACACATCTGATAAAGGGCTGATAATAAGAATCTAGATAGAACTTAAGAAAATCAACAACAAAAAAATCAAACAACCCCGTCAATAAATGGGCAAAGGACATGACAGAAACTTTTCAAAAGAAGACAGAATAATGGCCAGCAAACATATAAAAAAGTGCTCAACATCTCTAATGATCAGGGAAAGGCAAATCAAAACTACAATGGAATATCACCTAATTCCAGTGAGAATGGCCTCTATCAAAAAGTTCCAAAACAACAAATGCTGGCATGGATGTGGAGAGATTGGAACACTCTTCCGAGATCAGAAGGGATTGGGCGCGCTCAGGGTGCTATGGCCGTAGACTAGAACACTCTTAAACACTGCTGGTGGGACTGCAAATTAGTACAACCTCTGTGGAATGTAATTTGGAGATACCTCAGAGCTAAAAATAGAAATACCATTTGATCCAGCAATCCCACTACTAGGCATCTATCCAAAGGAAAAAAAGAAATTCTATGATAAAGACGTCTGCACTCGAATGTTTATAGCAACACAATTTACAATTGCAAAGATGTGGAAACAACCCAAATGCCCATCAATACATGAGTGGATTAATAAAATGTGGTATATGTATACCATGGAATGCTACTTAATTATGAAAAACAGTGATAATCTAGCCCTTATTACATTATTCTGGATAGAGATTGAGCCCATCCTTCGAAGTGAGATATCAGAAGGATGGAAAAACATGCACCACATGCACTCGCCATCAAACTGGTACTAATTGATCAACACTAAGATGCTCACATGGTAGTAATACTCACTGGGGGCTGGTCAGGTAGGGCGGTGAGGGGGTGGCAGGTAGAGCAGGTGGGGTGAGTAAACCCACAGCTAATGGAGATGGGGCGCACTGTGTTGGGGAAGGACACGCTTGTGGCCCTGGCTTGAGTGAGGCAAATGCATTTCATATAACCAAAATGTTTGTACCCCTATAATATCCTGAATTAAAAATTAAAAAAAATAAAATATCAAAAAAGAAAGAAATACAAATTTCTGAGCCCCATCCAAAACCAGTTAGATTAGAATATTTCTAGATGATTTGAAAGTGCAACTGACAGTGAGAACTACTGCCATGCACAGAGAACTTAGCAAGAGTTGGATTCTCCTCATTCAGCAGAGAAATGTCAGCCTTACCAAGAGAGAGGACTTAATAGAGTGAATACCTTAAGTGGGGAGGAATATCCTGACGCAGAAGTTGAGGTAAGCAGACCAGAGGACTGGATAGAGAGAAAGAACTGGGAATATGAGCTGGTAGGTCAGATCCAAAGGCTTATAGATAAGGAAGTAAATTGGAGAGAGAAGAGGGGATTAGAAGTGCGTACATGACCAGTAAAATTATGAACCCAGAAAGGTTAGGTATGTCCTTTAGATATTTATTCATGGGCTATCTTGAACATTATTTCATTGTTAAAATGTGAATTCGGGGTGACCTTTGAACACAGAGATTGACTTAACAAATGTGCTGGAAATGAATCTATGGAGACGGAAACTAGATCAGTGATTGGGGATGAGGTGGGAGTAATGGAAGGCGCAGAAGGGAGGGACTGTAGAGGGTCAGGAGGAAACATTTGGGGTGATACATATGTTTGTTCATTGCCTTAGTTGTCGCAATGGTTTCACAGGTATGTATATACATATATATGTTAAAATTTGTCAAGTTATACCCTTTAAGTATGTGCAGTTTATTGTGAATAAATTATTCCTCAGTAATACTGTCATTAAAAAAGAGGAGAGAAATGTACTAGAACCCATATATCCAACTGTTAAAATTATTTCCAGAGCCAGTTTACAAACTGCATGGTAAAATTTTAGTCTTACTAGTTTTAGTTATAACTTTACAATTTTTTTAAACCAAAGATTATATTATATAATTTAATGGTATCTCTTAATCATCAAAATCTATTCCCAATAACTTAGCCATTTTCAAAAATTAAATGCATCTTCAAGAGGTAAATATTTGCTGCCATGAAGAAACACTCACAAATGGCTCTTATGGGAATTAACTACTTAGAAGGGAGCCTGATGCATTTAATAAGAATGTCCTAGATTGATTTTAGAATCAGTGCTTTGGTGGAGGGGCGTGAAGGTTGATCAGTTTGATAAAGGGATCCTGGGGTCACATCACCATCCACCTTTTCCCCTCCCCTCGGGAGGAAATACCTGAAGTTTAAAGGACCAGTCCGATTCCAGAGCAGAGTGTGTCCTGCTGTATACATAATTTATTAATGTGTGGATGTTTTATGTTAATTTAAGGCCTTTTTGTTGCATGATTGTCTTTCCCCCGCAATTTCTTATCAAGCCGTAGCCAAGACTCCATTCTGAGCTCCATCACTGTGCCATAACT
Source organism: Indri indri (assembly GCA_004363605.1). NCBI lineage: Eukaryota > Metazoa > Chordata > Mammalia > Primates > Indriidae > Indri > Indri indri. The sequence goes on from RJWJ010002218.1 coordinate 89,250, forward strand.
GTCACTCCATGGCTGCATTTGAAGAAGACAAATAATTATGTGAGCAGCATGACTTTCTAATGAACAAATTAAGCCTGATATTTATTAGTAATAACTACTTTCTCTTATAGTGGATAATGAAAAACTGCAGGGTGGATTCATGTTGTGTTTCCTGGATGATGGATGTGGCATGAGCCCTGGTAAGTTAATTATCTAGATACCTAACTGGCTGTTAAAGGAAGCAGTCTGAAAACCCATAAAATAAATAAAAATAAATTTAGCTATCTATGCAAAAACAGGTATGGAGCTATTAGGGAAAATAAACCCCAGACTTATTGTTGAACTTTTTAGGTTTAAATAATCCAGCTAGCATAGTAAATTTATTGTAACCATCTAAACCAAGACAAAAAGTGAATGTAAATAAATATTATCAGAAAAATAAAAGGCAAATGGTACTGATTGTAAGAAAAAAGCATCTGGGAATGAATGGAAAACAAATAGTACTGGAAGGACTATGTAATTCTTTTAGCTCAACTTTAAGTATTGCTTGCAAGTTCCCTGAGGCAGTTTCCTGTGCCTTTAGGCTATTTTTAATTTTCTGCTTAACCTTGAGGTAGAGGTTGCCTGTCCTTGTTTTTAACAGTTTGTTTTTTCTCTGCATGTTCAAAGGTTTAGTTGCTTCAAATGAATGTTCCCATCATAACAAATACATCTGCAATGTATTTCATGACTTATTTTTGTGTGTTCAAGGTTAGCACAAAGCTGGCACAATAATAGGTGCGCAGTATCCGTGTGCTATGGAATTGAAATGTTACTCCCTTTGATAAAGGCTTCGACATGTTTTAGATATTGTATTTCTGAATTCTTTAGACATCTTATCTCTCTCAAGCTAGGGTTTTTGACCACTAGGTTTAAGAAATGGTGACAGAGTTCAAGTAATATGGAATTGTTCTGGTCAGTTCCACACCAAGGAAAGGGTGATCATCAATGTCATCATATATTGACATGTTGATTGTAAGCTGAGACTACGAAGTAAAGCAGTTATCTTCTGGCTCTGACGTCCTCCCTTGAGCTGAATAGTCAAAGAATATTTGTTAGCAGCTTTAGAAAATGCTTGACTATCCCACCTAGTTCTCATTCTGACTTTGGATAATTTTGATTTTTCCAGGTCGTTTTATTAAAAGTTGTTGGTCCTTTAGTGTTTAACTAAATGAGAAAGAAAAGAATTTGTAAGAAAACCATGCTGAAAAACAGTCTCATTTTTTTTACTTCTAGCCTGAATGTTAAGTTCATTTTCCTGAATTCTTAAAATAAGGGACAATGTGTGTGATATAGTCTCAGGGAAATCCTTATGAAAATAAGCAATTCCTTTTACATGGGTTATGAATAAAATGATGGAAACACAGACAAGTGACAAATATTCAGACCTTCAGAAGGAACTCACAGTAGATTTATATAGTAGTATTTATATAGTAGTATAAAAAAGCACACTATTGTTGAAAGAACTATTCTTAATTAGCATTGGAAATCAACTAGTGGTAAGTTAGAAGAGTTTATCTGATGTTGAAGATGACTGCAGAGATTTTGGGTTTGTTTATACATTATTTTATCTCCAGCTTTGCCCCATTACAGTCCATTTCCCTCTCAGCATCCTGAGTGAGTTCTTTTCTTTCAATGTAGACCTTATCATATCATTCTCCTGAAAACCCTTAGTGGTTTCCCATTGCTTAACAACCAAATTCATACTGCCAGCATGTTTTTCACGGCCTTGTGTTATTTGGCCCTGAATGTAATGCCATTAAGATCCTTGTAAGAAATTATTAACCCTGACAAGGATTCTTGTTTCTGGACTGACCCAAGAGCTATGGACTTGTCTCAATGTCCTGAGATGTGTATAAAGTCCTGACAGCTAGACCTCAGGTCAGGGTCAAAGACTGTTCCTGACCACATTAAGTCTTTGTCAATTGCAGAGGAAGCTTCAGACATCATTTGCTTTGGAACATCCAAAAAACGGCTATCAACCTTGAAGTTCATTGGGCAATATGGCAATGGTCTTAAAAGGTAAGCATTTTGGCCGAGTATGGTGGCTCACACCTGTAATCCTAGCACTCTGAGTGGCCCAGGTGGGAAGATTGCTTGAGCTCAGGAGTTCTAGACCAGCCTGAGCAACAGTGAGACCCTGTCTCTCCTAAAAATAGAAAAAATTAGCCGGGTGTGGTGGCCTGGGCCTGTAGTCCCAGCTACTCAGGAGGCTGAGCTTGATGACACCACTGCATTCTATCTGAGGTGACAGAGTGAGACTGTCTCCAAAAAAAAAAAAAAAAAAGCATTTTTTCCCCTCAAGGCATATATTATTCGTATTAAGAATAGTATTTAGTTAAAGGCAGTCTTATACAGAATGATGCAGGCATGTAAAGCTTTAAAAAGAATATAAACTTGAGGTGTTCCTGCCTTGTTTTGGAATCTCCATACCAATAACTGATTTGGATCTTTACAACATTTTAAAAATTAATTCTCACATATAATAAGTCTTTCAGGGATTCCTGAAGCAGTACCTCTGTTGGTAGGAACGTAAACTAGTACAACCACTATTGAAAACAGTATGGAGATATCTCAAAAAACTAAAATTAGAACTAAATTAGAGGGCCGGGCATGGTGGCTCACTCCTGTAATCCTAGCACTCTGGGAGGCCAAGAAGGGATGATTGTTTAAGCTCAGGAGTTTGAGACTAGCCTGAGCAAGAGCAAGACCCCATCTCTACTAAAAATAGAAAGAAATTAGCTAGACAACTAAAAATATGTAGAAAAAATTAGCCGGGCATGGTGGTGCATGCCTGTAGTCCCAGCTACTTGGGAGGCTGAGGCAGGAGGATCACTTGAGCCCAGGAGTTTGAAGTTGCTGTGAGCTAGGCTGACACCACTGTATTCACCTAAGCAACGGAATGAGACTCTGTCTCAAAAAAAAAAAAATAATAATAATATCCAGCAATTCCCCCACTACTGAATGTCTATCCAAAGGAAAAGAAATCAGCATATCAAAGGGATACCCACTTACATATTTATCACAGCACTATTCACAATAGCAAAGATATGGAATCAACCTAAGTGTCCATCAATGGATAAATGAATAAAGAAAATGTGGTATTAATATAGTTACACAATGAAATACTATTCACCATAAAAAAGAATGAAATTATGTCATTCGCAGCAACATGGACGGAACTGAAGTTCATTTTGTTAAGTAACATTAGCCAGGCACAGAAAGACAAATACTGCATGTTGTCACCCATATGTGGGAGCTAAAAAACTTGATTTCTTGGAGGTAGAGAAGAGAATGGTAGATACAAGAAGGGTGTGAGAGTAGGACCAGGAAATGAAGAGAGGTTGGTGAATGGGTACAAACTTACAGTTAGAAGAAATAAGTTCTCATCTTCCATAGCAGCCTGGGGTGACTATAGTTAGTGACAATATATCGTATATTTCAAAGTAGCCAGAAGAGAGGACTTGAAATGTTACCAACACATAGAAATGATAAATACTCAAGGTAATGGATACCCCCAGTACCCTGACTTGATTATTACATATTCTATGCATGTAAAAAATACATATACCCCATAAAAAGATAAAATAGTGTGTATTGATAAAATAAAAAAAATATATCCCTGGACTTTAGAGCTTTGTTGCATCTCTATGTTCTGTTGTTTCTCAAAGCACAGTTTAGCCTAAGTATTGTGTTTACAGCTTATTTTTTAAGTATGCCACATTGAAATTTGAGGACATGAGGCTTACCAGTGCTGCTCCTGTGGGGTCGATGATTGTTCTTTGAGCCTCAGGTGGACCTTATCCTCAGCAGCATGACTCAAGAAAGAACATGGGGCTGGATCAGTTCAAATTCTTCTGCTCTTTTTTGAGAAAAAAAAAATATTTGTGCGCTTTTGGTGATGGGTCAGCAAAATGGGTTGTTGAATAGAGCATCCCAGTACAGGACATAGTAACAGCCCTCCTTTTCTTCTTTTTTAGTGTTCGAGATGTAAACCATTATGTTCTTCTTTTCTTATATAGTGGGTCCATGAGAATTGGAAAAGACTTTATTCTTTTTACGAAAAAGGAAGAAACGATGACCTGTTTATTTTTTTCTCAGACATTCTGTGAAAGAGAAGGTCTTAATGAGGTAAGATTTGAGGTTTTCTTTCCGTTCCCACAGCAACGGTGTTGCTTTCATTTACCATCTCAGGAGGTGAAATCTATCATGGGTTCTACCTGATATAATTTAGAAGTTTAGGAATATGTTTGGGTAATGGAGAGAAGGTGAACTCTGTAAGAAAACTCCATTTGCTGATCCAGAGACATTTTATTAATTTGCAGTGCCTGAGTTTTACTATTAGGAATGTCAATTATAATTCAATGTAACAGATACATGTTGGGGACCTACTGTCTGCCCTGTACTGGATAAACAGCTGAGGTAGAAAACAACAGAAGATCATGTGACCATCAGAGAGTTTTCAGCTTTGTCACAGAATAAGGCACACACATATGAATTGGATAAATAATAAAATGAGGGTACTGACACAGAATGCTGTTCCATGAGTCTATGTGGCTACTGTTCTCAAATTGTAAAAAACAATGATATGGATGGAGAGATTAGAGAGCCTCAAATGACCAATGAGGATTTTATGGAGAGAGTATAAATTGCAGCTGGAAAGGTGGGTATGTGGAGAGAAATGGCCCTAGTGAGTCTCAGACCCGGACGTGCATGTGGGTTTTGGAGGGACAGTGTGGAGGTGTGAGACTACCAGAGGGGTGGGGCTGGGTGACAGGAGCAGTCCGGAGGTAACAAGGAGTAGTTGAATGGGAGCCTAGCATGAGAAAAAGTGGTGCTTTAAGCATTTATGTTGCATTTTATGGGGGCGAAGAGTGTGGAAAATTGGGCTAATGCTGAGTTATAGCTTTCCTGAAGTGGGCTATTCCCTCCTTTTTCTAGCTAACAACAGCAACCACTTCTTATTTTCACTTCCGTAGAAGCAACCTCTTGCAGCAATGTTAGGCTATTCTGTTAATATTTACTTGCATAACCCTGAGAAGCATGCTTGTGTTGCTATTTCTTGATTTTATTTAGGCATTTTCTATTAATCTCCCACTATAAAAGAGGATTTATCTATTCTTTTCCTCTGCTCCTATCACATATACACAGCCTTCCAATCCCCCACCCCCAACATAGCTCTATTGTGTAATTTTGGTTATACCAATATTGAGGATTTACGTTGTAAGACTATATAAACACTATTCACATTATACCATGTTATAAGCTATTATTTTTCCCATTCACGTACAACTTTTTATTCCACTTGGAATTAATAATTAACTGCTCAGTTTTCTTTGTGCTTATCGCTGTCACTGACTATTTGCTTGGTCACACTCCTGCTTCCATGGCTGGTGTTCAGCTGCCATCCTGGGATCTGCCCTTGCCATCATTCTGGTGATTCCCTTCCTCTCTCATCCGTGTCAGATCTCAGATTCTAAATCTCATGTCTTCTTTTGTAGCTTGCTCCCTCTTCTTGGTGTAATATATTCTCCAGTAGCTTCCTGAGCAAGATGCACAGGAGAGGCAAAATATTTTGAGACTTCACATGCATTAAAATGTTTTTATTCTGCCCTTACACTTAATGATAGTTTGGCTTGGTATTATTTCTAGGTTGGAATTCATTTTCTTTCAGGATTTTGATGGTATTATTCCATCATTTAGTTTCTAATATTATTGAGGCAGCTGAAGACATTTTAATTCCTTAATCTTATATGTGACCCATTTCTCATTCCCCTTCTATTTTTTGAGGGTCAAAAGATCTTCTGATTTCAATATTTTGCCAGTGTGGCGTCTGTTTACATCCGTAGGTCATTTGTTGGATTTTTTTAATCTGGAAACTCATATTCTTCAATTCTGGGATTGTTTCTTGTAACATTTTATGATTTCCATCTGTATTCTCTCTTCTCTCCGTTTGTGACTCCTGTTTTTTATAATAGCTCTTGGACTTCTAGAAATGGTTCTTTAATTTTCTTAACTTTTCTCTCCTATTCTCTGTCATTTCGTATTTTTGTTTCATCTGGGAAATTTTCTAACATTTGTCTTTGAATTATCTCATCGAATTTTTTTCTATATTCTTCATTTACAAAAAAGTCTTTTTTATTCTCTCAGTGTTCCTTTTTCAAAGATATCTAATTATTGTTTCATAGATAAAGCATTTTCTCTTAAAGCTCTCAAGATATTAACAATGATTGTTTTTTTCCCCTCTTGAAATTTTCATCTTCCTCTTACAGTTAGTTTCTACTGAGTTCCTTTGTTTATACTTGTTCGTTTGGTCTCTGTTTATTAGAGACTTTTCTTAGATGGCTATTCATCCCGAACACTTTAAAGATTGGTCCAATAAAATGCTGAGTGAAAGCTCTGAGAGTGTAGGTGGGGCTTGGCAGCTGTGAGTGTCATAATAATATGATCTAATGGACATGTTTTATTGGAGAATCCTTAATGTAATTGTCTTTAGGTCTTTCCTTCTTTGTTGGTCTGATTTCCCAGAGAGGACTCCTACAATCTGTTGCCTGAAGGCTGACCTGCCTTCTGGGAGACAACTGGGAGGAGAGGAGCTGGGGTTCTCAGCATCTGAGATGTATACTTTCACTCCCTCTAATCTCAGTAAGGTGCCCCAACAACAGTGCCTGGTATGTCCTCTAGTCCAGAAATGCAGTTCCACTCTTTCCAGAGAATAAATATTCAGGGTCTGTGGGGATTGGGGAGGAGCTGTTGCCAGATGAAAATCTAAATGCTACTTCTAGCCCTCTCCCCTCCTCACCCCACCTCTAGAGTTAACTCATGCCATCAGTCTCTGAGCCTTTCAGGGGAGGGATTCTGAATTGTAAATAAGACTGGCTTTTCTGTTTTCTGGCATGGGTTTTGAATTGCTTTTCTTGGGTATGCTGTCATACGCTTTTCAACTTCTAAAACACTGATTCTGTTGTTTCCTCTGTCATTCTACCCATCTCTCAAGAGGAAGCTGACGTACACTCCATCTGTCCCCGCATTCTACAATGGAGTATTTTAAAATAAAACCCTGTGTATACACATTTGTTGTGTGTCTCTTCCTTGTACAACTAGGATACAGGAGGAAAATAAACTTTTAACTTTGCGTTTTGTAATTTGGATGAAGAGTGGAATGAATTAGGATTAGACAAAAAAATGATGGGTTTGTATATTTTATAATAAATTGATGTATTTTTTTTAATAGGTTGTAGTTCCAATGCCTTCATGGTTAACAAGAACCAAAGAATCTGTCACAGATGATCCCCAAAAATTCTCAACAGAATTGTCTATAATTTATAAATATTCCCCATTTAAAACTGAAGCCGAATTGATGCAGCAATTTGATGTAATCTATGGAAAATGTGGTAAGATCATCAAAACTCTGACATTTCGATTGAAGTATTTGTTTTCAGTGCCTTACGAAAGACACTTACACATATGGTTTCATATTTTTTATTCTAATAAACTCGTGGAATCTCACACGGGGACAGTTATTCATTTTATCCACATGAGCTTTGTCCTAAGAGAATCCAAATGTAAGTTACTATAAATCTCTGACACTGGGAGAAAGGTTTGTATTTGTATGAGCTTGGTGAAACTGGATGAGAAAAAGGATGATACAGGCTATGACCACAGGGGCGTCGCAGTCCCTGCATCAGTTAGCAAAGTTAGGAGTAGCTTGTTGCAGCCTCCGAGATGGGGTGATCCCAGGTTTATAAGAGAGTTAGCAACTTATAATGCATTCATGTTTCTGTGGTAGAGATTTTTCAAAAGCTATGTAGACGTTCTTCTCCAGATCAACAGATTTTATTCCCCTATTCTTTCCACCTCCACCAGTTTTCTATTCAGTACGTAGATTGCACTGTGTCTACTGACATTTTCCAGTGCCAGTCTTTCTCCAGACATCCACCATTTTACATATGTAGAAGCAAAAAGAACTCTACTTTAGAGAAAGCTGTGTGCATTATACTTTTGCAACTCTTTGATTTATATAATATTTGTGGTAAAATTTTGAGAAATTTGTATCTGACTTAGCCTACTTTACCTCCAAAATTTCTTCTCTAACCTGTGGCATTTTATTTAAAAGTGATGTTTAAAGTCATCTCTTCCTCTTTGTCATAGAGGAAAAATAGTGGCAATTAAATAAATATTTGTTTTATTAACATATATACTATAATTTTAAGGACAGTTAATGTAATCTCTTAATTGACTTCTAATTATGAAATACTCATACAAATACTAATGAAGGGTTTCCTATTTCCTGAATACATTCCCAAATGCTTTATAAAAATTAAGTCATTTAATTCTTAGAGCAACTTGGTGAGCTCTATTGTATGTATTAGAAAAATTAGTCTTAAAAAGGTTAGGAAACTTACCTGAGGTCACTGCACTAGTAAATGGTTGATCCAGGACTTAGACACAGGCCTTTAGGCTTCAAAGTCCATGTTCTCAGCCACTATGCCATTTTCCCTTGTATTTAAGAACTACCAAAAAAGTATAATTAATTAGTTGTCCTTTAAATTTCTGTGACAACCCTGTTTGTCTTCATATCATAATCAATTTCATAAATGATTTGGACTTTTTTGTTAACAATGCTCTGAGCAGGGCTCAGCAAATTATGGTCACAGGTTAAATGTGACCTGTTTTTGTAAATAAAGTTTTATTGGAACACAACCACACTCATTCATTTATGTATTCTTATGGCTGCTTTCATGCTCCAACAGCAGAGTTGAGTTGTGAGTAGTTGCAACAGAGACCGTATGGCCTGCAAAGCCTAAAATGTCTACTGTCTGGCTCTTTACAGAAAAAGTCTGCCAACACCTGCTATAGAGTCTAAAAACAATGCTTTGTATTTGTACAAATTTTAAAAAACTCATCTTTGTTCTTACATGTGTTGATTTCAGTTCTACCAATGAGAGCTTTACCTATCATACAAACTCGGCTGAGCCTCATAACAAATTTCATAATGTAAATTACAAAAAGAACGCCAAAGTTTGAGAATCCATATTGAAAGACTTTTGATGAATTGAATAGTAACGAGAGGCACCATACTGTAGAAGCTCAACACTTTCTGGCAGAGAGTGCAATTCGCTGTAAGACATACGTCTTGGCTTGTCCAAAGACTTGCCCAAACATGCTATTTCTGAAATACAAAAGAAAATGTGGTCTATAGCAGACTCAGTTCCATGGATGAGACTGTCACACAATGACTAGCATTTAGTGTATTTAAAATACTGACAGGTCAATCATCTGTTTTTCTTCCAGGCACTTTGCTGGTTATTTATAACTTGAAGCTTCTGCTTAGTGGAGAACCAGAGTTGGATGTTAAAACTGACAAAGAAGATATACTGATGACTGGGGATTTTGAGGAGTGAGTATGTGTGTGTTTGGTGCGATGTCTCTCAGCAATGTCAATGAGCCCGTTAGGAGCCTGCATCCTGGTTCCAGGTCTGGGGCCACTGGGCCTTAGCACTGGGACAATTCATTTTACTTCGGTTACACACAAAGTAATTTAGGCTAGACCAGTGGTTCCCAAACTTTGTCTTAGCCTCACAGTGACTTGGGCAGCTTCTTAAGAAGTACAGAACTGGGGGCCTCATCCAGGCCTACTGAGTCAGAATCTCCAGATATCAAGCCTAGGAATCAATATTGTTCATATGTTCCCTAGGTGACTCAGACGTGCCAGCATGTTTGGGGACAACAGGATATAAGACTTCTAAAGTTCTCTAATGCTGTTACCCCTATTTTATAGATACTAAAACTGAAAAAAACTCACGGAATTTATTATTCATTGTGGATCATTAAAAATGAACAAACATAAGGATAGTGTGAAGCAAAAAGGAATATGACCAAATGGCAATTTTATTATTATTTGTCCAGAATGGCCCTATGAACTGCATATTTGCAGTTTATAAATAAATAAATTGACACGTTTATTCTTCTTGGCTATTAGGGAACAGAATGAGAAGGTGCTGGGAGGTCTGGGTGAAAAAGTATGGAGAAAGAATGAAATAATGACAAATACTATGTTTCTCTGAAAGAACTTTGTTACTTAAAACTTAGTAGCTTGGGACTATAGTTTTTTAGTCTCAGAATTCTAGAGTTGAAAGGAATTTTAAAGGTAATTTAATGCAACATGAAATTATATACCAGTGTTGTCCAATAAAAATATAAGGAGAGCATAATATGAGTGACATAATTTTAACTTTTCTGGTAGCCACATTAAGCGAAGTAAAAGAAACAGATGGAATCAATTTTAATAATGGTTTTATTTAATCCAGCATATCCAAAATACTATCATTTCAATATGAAAAATATTAGTGAGATAGTTTACATTTTTTTCATATGAAGTCTTTGAATCCCGTGTGTGTGTTACACACACAGCACGTATGAATTTGGACTAGTGCACAGTAGCTACAGATGGCCAGTAGCTACCATAGTGGACAGTGTGGTTTTAGACTAAGGTATTAAGACCCAAGTAAACACATCAGTTGATAACAGAGAATTTTTTTCTTTTCCCTTTGAGGTGTAATTTAGAAAGTTCTTTACACAGTTAGAAAACTTAATGTTTGATAACATGTTTTTGGATTCTCTTTTCTTCTTTTTCCTGATGTATATCTTTCTTCATATTCTAACGTGTGGCATGTGGAATTCCTAATGTATACAGAAATAGAGCTTTTCGTTTTTTCCTTTTGGAAAAAAATATTCAGCCTAATTGCTGTTCGACAAATTCTGGGAACCCATTTTCCAGAATTAAGATGCCAATATCAGCAAGGAGGTCCAGGATTGTCATCAGCACCTCCCGAACTGTCTTCCCCTTTCCTGCTGCCCCTGCCCTTCTACTTGGCATCTGGTTCCAAAACCAACATTTCATGCTGTTTAAAAGCTTTGAATACAAATTTTCAAAGAGTTATCGGTCAGAATGCCCTGGGATTTCTGCACTAGCATTAGAAAACAATACATTATTAGGGGAATAATTTGCCAGCTAAGTCTTTGGAAAAATGTTCTTGCTGCTTCCAGATTGTGTAGTGAAGCCAGAAGCTTCTCAAGTCATTCAGGCAGTTAATTACAAAATAAAGAAAATGAATCAGACCTAAGACATGTACAATTTCACTGTGGAACATTGATCGCATTGGATTTTTAAATATTTTTTTAGCAAAATTTTTCATAGTTTAATTGCAAGAAAAGTCTTTTAAAGACAGGGATAAGATTTTATGAGGAAGGATTATTGTAGAGAGGAGACATAATTTCTGTACCAAGGATGCTATGTATTTTATGGCTTCTGACAAGACTACTGCAGTGGTGCCAAGAAGAGACAGCAGTGCCACCTCCATAGGGTTAGTAAGGCCACTATGGTTTTCTCCTCTAAAAGGATTTTGCCCTTAGTTCCACTTAATTGTTGGCTTTGACATGTTGTCTCCTCCCTTTAAACTTAGAATGTATATGTATCTTTTAGTTTGTTAAAAAATGGTACATAGTTTGCTGTACAAGTTTACTTATAATGGGGTGGTCAATGAGTTCTGATAGTAACACCAATTCCTCTTCACTAAGGGACTGGAAAAAACAATTCTTAAGGCTGAAGAAATAGTTCTGGTCCAAGATGGATCTTTTTCTTAGTCCTCTTCCATTTATGGCTTCTGATATTTGAACCTGTAATCAAGTGCAGTTTGTGTATTCTTGGTTTTGAGAAACAGTGGTTTGTAATGTAATAAATCCTTTACCATTTTTTTTTCTTGTGGTTATTGTATCCCCTTATGGCCACCGGGTAGGATTCTATATCTGTCCAAAACAAGTCTCAAATCTGGGAACTGTACGTTTTAAGGTTTGGTCTTATATGGTATAGTCCTGCTGATGCTAAAAATAATTTAATTTTCTGTATAGTAATACGAAATTCAAACTTTCAAGCTTTTTTTTTAGACAGAGTCTCACTCCGTTGCCCTGGCTAGAGTGAGTGCCGTGGCATCAGCCTAGCTTACAGCAACCTCAAACTCCTGGGCTCAAGCGATCCTACTGCCTCAGCCTCCCAAGTAGCTGGGACTACAGGCATGTGCCACCATGCCTGGCTAATTTTTTCTATATATATATTTTTAGTTGTCCAGATAATTTCTTTCTATTTTTAGTAGAGATGGGGTCTCGCTCTTGCTCAGGCTGGTCTCGAACTCCTGACCTTGAGCGATCCACCCGCCTCAGCCTTCCAGAGTACTAGGATTACAGGTGTGAGCCACCGTGCCCGGCCCAGACTTTGAAGCTTTTATTGGACTCTGAGAAGAGGTTTTCTTTGGTACTTTTTCCCCCATTGTTTATTGTAAAATCAAAAGTGAAACAATATTTTTAAAATTTTTAAGGAAATGAATTTATATATGATACTTGATTAATTTTTAGTTGCATTTTAGTGTTTTTATGTGCAATTTTTCATTTTTATTTTTCCATTTTTATTTTTTCATTTATGATTTGCATCTAAACTTTATTCTGAATTATTAGGTAGTCTTGGTTATATTTCATAATGATTTCTTGATAAGTGGCTTTATAATAGTCTGTTGAATTGATTCATTATAATTTACAAAACTATTCCTGTATTTTTGTATAGTAACATTGATCCCAGTGTTTCGTATTACTTATGGGTAATGTTGAAATACTTATTTTATCCTTTTGAATTATTTTCTTAAGACAAGTTCCCAGGAAGGGAGCTACTAGTTCAAAGAGTCTGAACTTTCAGCCAGGCGCTGTGTCTCACGTCTGTAATCCTAGCACTCTGGGAGGCCGAGATGGGTGGATCGTTTGAGGTTGGGAGTTCTAGACCAGCCTGAGCAAGAGCAAGACCCCATCTCTACTAAAAATAGAAAGAAAATTAGCTGGACCACTAAAGATATATATAGAAAAAATTATCCGGGCATGGTGGCGCATACCTGTAGTCCCAGCTACTTGGGAGGCTGAGGCAGAAGGATCGCTTGAGCCCAGGAGTTTGAGGTTGCTGTGAGCTAGGCTGACACCACGGCACTCAAGCCCGGTCAAAGAAAAAAAAAAAACTGGACTTTCATATAGTTCTTGTGAACATTCAACATCAGTTTTAAACATAGGAATCAAAACCCTGTGTCATTCTGCTTTGGTCTGAGGCTATAACAGCAATGATCAGACCAGTGGCAGGATCTTCTTTTGAGATGACAGTAGCATCATGAAAATTTCAGTAGAAGTGATATTCAAGCACATGGTCCATGGTGTCATATGATTTTGCAATTATCAGTCTAAAGATGACCTATTTTCACTGAAAATTTTTAAAAAAATTATGGACAGATAATAGTCATCAGAATTTCAGAATGCAGGTGATGCAGAAATTTATATTTTACATGCAGTATATTAAATCAGATTTTGAAATTGTGAATATGGAAAGTTGCAGGGAATTATACATAGGTTCCAGGTTGATATACAGAAAGTGGGTTGTCTTCGCAAGGTAAGAATTGTCTTAAATTATATGTCATGGTAAACTTAGGCAAAATTCCCTGAAAGCGAAGAAGACATAAAAAATAACTTTGTAAAAACTCAAAAGAAAATCAAGACTTTGGAACAAAGAGTGAGGGAGCACTGAGAATACTGAATATCGAAGACAAAGTAGACTAATCATAGAAAACAAGATGTTTCTTCAAGGCTGGAGTACATATGTTTATTAATTTATGTTGTTGTAGTTTTTGGAACTCTGGACCAAAGTCTTGCATCTCAAACCTTTGTAGATTTTTTTTCCCTGTGAAGTGGTTCCCCGCCCCCCTTTGAAGTAGTCAATTTGTGCAAAACAAAATCTTTAGTTAATTCTTTCTCTCCTTCTTACTGGTGGCTGTTAGTAAACTTCACTCACAGTCACACAGATGATTAAAATTTAGAGTCGTTCTCAAACGTCATTCATTGATTAGGTGCAGTAGGACTGAGCAAATGAAGATAACAAACTGGTGGTGGGTTTTTAAATGAGTCAGTGCCCATCATGACCTGATATGTGGTTAGTATGGATTGTTATCTGCAAAATCTACAGGGTTGTAGTTCTACTTTGGCATTCCTTACACAGAGTTCTTATGTAGGTACCAGAAAGGGAATTATAATTCTGTAATTTAGATGTTTTAAATTGTGTTTAAATTCCTAGGACATAGAATTCTTTATATGGATACCAGTATAGATTATAATTTCATAATTTGGATTTTGAAATTTTATGTAAGATATGCCACTGAATTCTGGATCCAAGCATTAGTTTTCTTCTCCTACACTTCACTCTCCCTTGTTGTTTACCTGGTGGTCCAGCACCTGTTCCAGGGGCATTAATTTTGGGGGTGGAGTGGGAATGAAGGAAGGGGCTTCAATTAGTACACAAACATTAACTCATTGAAAAGTATTCAAACTTGCATAAATATATAAAGCAACATAAAAGTGCTTCCTTGGTTCTCTGCCCTAGCTCCCACAATCTCTCTTCTCCTGCTATAGAAATTATTCTGCAGCTTGGTTTTAAATCTGTCTTACAGATTTTTCGGTTATCTGTCAGTTTGTATTAAATTTAACTCTTCCTTTTTTTTCCTCTTAACTTTTTATTTTGAAATCACTTACAACTTCTCAAAAAGTTTTAAAGGCAATACAGAGAATTCCCATATAACTTTCACCCAGATTCCGCAAATGTTGGTATTTTACCATGTTTGCTTTATCGTTCATTTTCTCCCTCTTCCTCTCTACCATATAATAGGGTAAGGACTGATGGGCCCTTTTGTTTATAATCTATTACTGTCAATATTAATTTTGGGGCTAAAGTCCTAGCTTTGGCTAATGGGAGCCTGTTCAGTTATCTCTTGTGTTTTAACATATCACCATCATTTTTTGAACATTTTTGTACTTCTGGAACCACTATATGTTCCAGGTTCATGTTATACTTTCCTTACTTCTTCCCTAACCCTGCCATCAACTGTTTCTTCAAGGAACTCTTGTTCCTTCTATTGAATGATGCTATATTTCATTTTCTAAAATGACTCTCTTAAATGGTATACCTCATTTTTAGATGGTTGTATAAAAATCAATTATTATACATTGCTGTATAACAATTTTTGTATAGTATTCAATTATTATACACTGATGTATTATACAGATCAAGCATCCCAAATTCAAAAATATGAAATCCAAAATGCTCCAACATTTGAAACTTTTGAGCATTGACACGATGCTCAAAGGAAATGCCTATTGGAGTATTTCAGATTTCAAATTTTTGGATTAGGGATGCTGAACTGGTGTAATGCAAATATTCCAAAATCTGAAAAAATCTGAAATCCAAAACAACAGTCCCAAGCATTTTCGATAAGGGATACTCAACCTGTATATCAGTATTCCTCTGTTGATAGACATTCAGGTTGATTTCACTTTTTCACTATTTTGACCAATGCCAATCTTTGTACTTACATCGTTGGACACATATGCAAATATTTCTTTAGTATTGACTCTCAGAAATAATATTGCTGGATTAAGTGGTGGGATTTTAAAATTTAAATATAGTGCTAAATTACTGTTCAAAAAGCTTTACCTATTTACGTACCTAACCAATGTTCTAAGTTTTTCCAATGCCCCCGTTCTCACCAAAATTTAATATAATAAAGCTTTTCAAAATTTACCAAGTAGATTAAATATTTCTGTGTACTTTATTTGGTTTTCTCCTGATAATTGAATATGTTGAATATATTTTCATGTTTATTGGACACTTACATTGCTTCAATAATATACTTTTGTCTTTTGCTTTTATTTCTAAAGCAGTTTTTTTTACTGACTTTAGAAACTTTTTATTTAGTTTAGCTATTAATATGTTAGATGTTAAATACGAAAATATATCGTCCAACCTGACACTTGACTTTTTTTAATTGAAATTTTCATTGAGATAATTGTAGGCTTACATGCAATTGTAAGAAATAATACAGAGACAGTATATGTATCCTTTACCTAGTTTCCCCAAGGTTGGCATTTTGCAAAACCATAGTATAGTATCACAATCAGGACATTGACATAGATACAATCCATCAAGTTAGATACAAATCCACCAATGCATCATTACAAGGATTTCTCTTATTGGTCTTTATAATCACACACACCTCCTTTTTTCTCCCTCAACCTGAGTTTAAAAAAAAATTTAAAAATTCTTATTGATATATAATGTACATATTTTTGGGGTACATGTGATATTTTGATACATTCATATAATGTGTAAAGATCAAATAAGGGTAATTGAGATATCTGTCACCTTATGCATTTATCTTTTCTTTAGGCTAGGAACATTTGAATTATTCTCCTCTAGCTATTTTGAAATGTACCATAGATTATTATTAACTGTAGTCACCCTTCTGATATTGAACACTAAGTATTATTTCTTCTATCTGTTTGATCCCATTAATCAACCGCTCTTCTTCCCCTACTCCCTGCTACCTTTCCTGGCCTCTGGTAACCACCAATCTACTCTCTGTTTTCATGAGATTCACTTTTTTAGCTCCAGCATATGGGTGAGAATATGTGGTATTTGTCCTTCTGTGCTTGGCTTATTTCACTTAATGTGGTGACCTTCAGTTCCACCCATATTGCTGCAAATGATGAGATTTCATTCTTTTTTTATGGCTGAATATATTCCATTGTATTTTCTTTCTTTTTTTTTTTTTTTTTTTTTA